>SNQJ01S0199530.1:0-17064 GCA_010110895.2 Picea sitchensis | reverse complement strand
GGTGGCAGCGCTAGAAGTATTCCCTATCCCGAAATGCTGAGGTGGTTGGGCCGTTATCAATCCCAAGAAGCAGTTATTAAAGCGGTTGGTGGTGGTTAGACATCGTCTCCGTCATAATGGGGATGTCCCGCAAAGAATTAAAAGCACGTCGATTCGTCGAATAAACTGTCAGAAGACTGATCGCGTCTGCCATAAGTTGCACGACCATTCAAAGACTACGGCTGCAGAGTGTCAGAAGCCATGCAGACGCAAAGCCTTCAATGCATTTTCTTGGTTCCGCCGCTGTTGTTATTTTGAGTATATGTAGGCATTTTTTCCATTTTTGTAGGGATCGATGGTAGAGCTGAGCTCCCGACTGTAATGCTTTAACTGCTATTTCAGTTTCCAGCTTATGTATCTGTATATGAGATTTCTTGTTTTATGGCAGACAGTTCTTCTTTACCCGTCTAATTTTTTCATCTTATGCTAGGAAGTTCGTGATTGACTGAGTCATGCGAATTGTTGCATTTCTGTTATGATAAATGATTTATCGTGGCATTATTGTATTTTCTGGTGATCTGTATTCAAATGCAAGAAGACCTTGTGTTGGAATGCTATCTTCTATAGTCTGTTAGGAACTTGATGTTTATAACAGACCTTCACACTCTTCTCCATAAGTCTTCTGCCTGTTCACCCTTTACTACAACTCACTGTCTGAAGTTTACGCAAGACCTCACTTGCTCATGCATGCCTGGCCTGTTTTTAGAGTTGGACACTACTGTTTAGAGTTTCCTTTCATTTGATCACCCATCTATGAACAATCGTGACATAAAACTGATGGGCGTCGGGCTCTGCTCCTGATAGCAATCCAGGAGTGACTTCCGCTGCTAACAGACTCTCACCTCGTCAAGGAGACAACACAACATTCAGACAGGATATCTCTCCTAGGCTAAGGTTCGATCCCGGGTGCTTTCTCTCTCACTTCCAAGCTATGCCTGTCAAAATAGCAGGCGAGTTCTCAAGGTTGGGCCATGTAAGGTAGTTTTTCTTTTTGATATATACAATCAGAAGTATATGTATAACGAAGTTAAGTTCCCTAGTCTTAGAAGACATACTAGTATTGACACATTTTGTAATATCACTTTGATCTTGGCTTCTGTTATTATGGTTATGAAAAACAAAACAGAAATGTGTCCCAACTGTACGAAGAACATCCTGGCTTGTGGGCCTTTGTTAGTTATGGTGAACTCAAAATTTTGAGGGGCTCCCTGGTTTCTTTTTTCGTAGGACCCCTATAATCAAGTTTGTACTATTTTGTATTCTCTTAATAGAAATCTATAGTTCCTTTTTTTCTTAAAAAAAATATACACCTTAGTATGTTTTAATTCATTATTTTTTATGTGAGAAAAAATTGTATTTTTTTTTTTTTTAACTATGGAAATTAGTAGGTTTAATCTGGTGTAATTACAAATATTTTTCTCTAACCCCTTCAATTCTCGAATGCAAATGATCTCAATGGTATTACATCAAACGTTAATGAGATAATATAATCAAGTGAGTATTAATAGGATTTATCCCACTGCAAGTCAATTTTTGTTAACTTGGAGATATGGGTTTGGTTTTTTTGTGTGGGGGTGGGGGATGAAATTTGGTTTCAAATTTGGGGTTTTTCCATGTGTAGTATCCAAGGGTTTACATATAATGAGGAGGAACATACAATACATTTGGAATTTGATGAGGAACATCTACCATGAACACCATTTGACACCAAACAAGATCCATCTCCAAATTGATTTGGAATTGTGAACAAAAAACATAAGGGTTTGAACACATAAACTGAAATTCAACTTAGCCAAGTTCTGACTCTCTATAATCATTGAAGGTGAGAGCTCTCATAACTCGTATATTTCCCAGAAAAGAAACAATTTTCTATGCATTTGTAGCAATGTACGATTTATTTTTTCTTAGGGAGTCTAGAGCTTTGATTGATTGAAAAAACTTGGGTTTATTCACGGTGACATTATTTTAGGTAAAAATATTTTTATTTTTCTTTAAGAAAGAGGAATGGGTGGATTAAATGGATGAATTACTCTAGGTGTACAGTTTCATTACTCTAGGTTTTTGATCTGGATCTCAGGGGATGAGATCTGGATGGCTTGAATGCCAAGAGAGAAGGATCTTAGAAATGTCAACATTGCATGAAAATAAACATGGACAGAAACATGTAAATAAAATAGTTGGGAGGTGAGGCTCAAAGAGGAGCCTCACCTCTAAAACTCATTACTAGTAAATCACTTAGAACTAATTAAGCCCACAATGAACAATAGAAAATATGAGAGAATCCAAAATTAGTAACTTGATGTTATGAGAAGGCTTGCTAGGCCTTTATATAGCATTACAAAATCTCATTAAATGAGTCTCTATTATTAGTATAATAGATCTAACTACCCAACTAACTAAGTAGTGGAAAATAAAACCCGATACAATAATGGGAAGAGCTCATTAAATGAGTATCTATTATTATAATAATAGATCTACCTACTCAACTAACTAAGTAGTGGAAAATAAAACTAATACAATAATGGAGAGGTGAGACTCTCTTTGACCCATATGGGCAACCTGTTAGCCCAATTAATTAATGAGGAGGTGGGAATCTCTTTGATCCACATGGAAAATCTATTAGCTTTATCTTTTTATGACTTTTGCATCTGAATTTATACCATATACCCCTAAATTTTGGATCATTCCCCCCCCCGCTCCCCCTTATAAAATGTTGGTCTCCATCATTTCACCCATGCTAAAAAAAGAAACCCCATTATCATACCATTATGATTACAATGTGAAAATACCTAATGAAGAGAAGGGTTTTGTGTGGTTGACCCATAACCATGGGTTTGTCGTTGCCCCATAACCTAGTTGAAAATGACATTGTACATGGGTAGAAAAATAAATAATTTTAATAAAATCTCAAAATTTAAAAAATAATATGGAAAAATCGTGACTTTGGGGGCTGTGAACATCCTTCTGCAAATATATTCATAACTTATGCTACAGGTGATGAAATAAAATTCTTTTGATGAAATAAAATTCTTTCGAAGACCCATTTGAGCTACTGAAGCGATATTTCCATTGGTATATGAAACTTGTTCTGAGATGACCCATGGAGTGAGAAAAACCAGGTTGAATTCGAAGGGCACACGACATGTGTTGCTTAAAACAAAGATATCTCATAAACCAGAAATCAAAATAAAATTCCACGAAATACCCATTTGAGATATTGAAGAGATATTTCCAACCATTTGTGGAAGTCCTTATTTGGTTTCCTAAGAATGGAGAAAAATACTGTTGAATATGGTGGTACGCGCAGCCTCCTTGGGTCAAATACATGCTGAGATTCAATCGATGATATCTCTCAAATCAGGAAGTCAAATGAGATTCCGCGAAATACCCATTTGAGTTATTGAAGAGATATTTCCAACGAGATATGGTAGAGCCTCTGAAATTCTATGCATAGGACACAACATATCTTTTAAATTGGATGGGTGTAGAGGGCCACAAAGGATGCCAAGGGTTTGTAGAGCAACATGGGTTGTTGTAGAGGTTGTGGAACCTACGTGGGAAGCATGGACACCTTGCAAATTTGTTTAAAATGTTGCATACCAATGGATGTAGCGGGTCCATGTATATATGTAGTGAATCCATGTAAGGCTGTAGTGAATCCATGTATGGTTCTCCTTGTAATGGTGAATGAAGATCTGAGGGGAAAAAAAGCCATGTAGTGCCTATGGACCAACTATGATTCTTATAGTGTATGGTTCAACAAATGGATTCTGATAGTACCAAAAGGAGGTTGGTGATTACTACAAATGTTTGAACCCACAATATGCTTCAGACCCTTGTCCCAATGGAGATCGTACCTGCTATGATACCACTGATCTGAATCTCGGGGGCTAAGATCTGTATGGCTTGAATGTCAAGAGAGGAGAAGCTTAGAAATGCCAATATTGCATGAAAAGAAGCATTGACAAAAACATGTAAATAAAGTACTTGGGAGGTGAGGCTCAAAGAGGAGCCTCACCTCTAAAACTCATTACTAGTAAATCACTCAGAGCTAATTAATCTCACAATGAACAATAGAAAATATGAGAGAAGCCAAAATGAGTGACTTGATATTATGAGAAGGCTTGCTAGGCCTTTATATAGCATTACAAAATGGTCCATTGGACAAAGTCAAAAAGAGCTCATTAAATGAGTCTCTATTATTAGTGTAATAGATCTAACTACCCAACTATCTAAGTAGTGGAGAATAAAACTTGATACAATAATGGGAAGAGCTCATTAAACGAGTCTTTATTATTATAATAATAGATCTGACTACTCAACTAACTAAGTAGTGGAAAATAAAACTCAATACAATAATGGAGAGGTGAGACTCTCTTTGACCCATATGGGAAACCTGTTAGCCCAATTAATTAATGAGGAGGTGGGCATCTCCTTGATCCACATGGACAATCTATTAGCTTTATAGTTTTATGACTTTTGCATATGAATTTAGACCATATACCCCCTAAAATTTGGATAATTTTTGGGGCTTGATGTTATCCTATAGTCTCATTTCCACCTCATCCACCTATCTTATAGTCTCTCATTCTCTCAAATTTGGCATCATATTAATGGTTTTCCAATTCATTTATTAATTCCTCCATTTATCGATGACGAGTGGATTGAATGGTCGAACAAGTGGATTGAATGACATATAGTCTCATTAGTCTAGGCCTACAATCTCATTACTCAAGGTTTTGCAATTTCATTTTGGTCTCATCCACCTATCTTGTAGTTTTCATTGTTCTCATTGTTGGGTATGTGTCATATTCTTTGAACGATTATATCTAGTGTCTACGTTGCACCGTATGCACAGGGGGTTTGGGGGTAGCGCCCCCCAAAAAACAATTTGGTGTTTTTTGCGTCCATTTTTGGCAGTTTTTCGATTCATGGTTTTCACTGATGGTTTTCTAATTCTAGTTAAGGAATTAGGGTTGTTGACTAATTTGAGTCTGTGGATTAGGGGTTTTGGATTCTGCAAGGTCCTATATATTGTATTGTATTGTAAACAATGGATATATGATGAATAGAAGATTAAAGGTGCAACTCTAAACAGGTTGTTGGTTTTCCCGGTTTGGGTTTCTAGGGTAAAATATATGTGTAATGTGTGTGTGTGTCATTGCATATTTTATGTTTTTACTAAGAATCTATTTGCAATAAGTAATTGTACAAGGTTAAAATATACATTTGGTATCAGGGCAATTATTGGCTTCAGGGGGATGCCTTTTTGGTCAGGGGTTTGGATCAGATTTGCTATAAGCGTTATTATAGTGGGAGATATAAAATATTGATTCTTCAAGTGAAAATAAATGGAAAGCAGTGCAAGAATAGAGATCGAGAAATTTAATGGGAAAAGTTTTGAGTTGTGGAAGGTCAAGATGGAAGATTTGTTGGTGGAAAAAGATCATTGGATTGTTGTGGATCTAGGTACTGCACCTACAGGAATTTCAATGGATGACTGGAAAAGTTGGATTGGAAGGAAAATAGCACAAATCGATTGTGTCTCTCAGTCAGTATTACTGAATGTTTCAAGGGAATCTACAACCAAGAAATTACGGGATAAGTTGGGGACTTTGTATCAATCTAAGTCCCTGTTAAACAAATTGCTCTTGTGGAAGAAGTTGTATATCCCGAGGATGAAAGATGGACATTCAGTGACAAAGAATTTGAACACCTTCAATATAATGGCAAGTCAGTTATTATTTGTAGATATTAATATTTTTAATGAAGACAAATGTATCAATTTATTGTGCTCTTTACCAGACTCATGGGATAGTTTGGTTGTGGCCATAGGTAGTAATACAACTACTTTAAGTTTCAATGATGTGGTCACATCCTTATTGTTGGAGGAGATGAGGTAGAAGAACATGGAAGGACAAAAGACGGAAGCATTATTTGCAAGAGGACGCTCACAAGAAATAAATATATATAATTCCTCAAGTGGGAGATATAAATCTAAGGGTAGATCTAAATCTCTCAGAAATTTTGTAAAGGCATGATGGAGATGTGGAAAAGAATGGTACTACAAGAATCAATGTAGATCCAAAAGTGTTTAGAGAGGGAAGGGATTTGAAGATTCTCCTTCTACAGAAGAAAAAAACTCAATGAAAGAAGGATGGGATGTGTACTTGGCTTCTTCAAGAACACATGCAGATCATGAGGCATGTATGGTTGACTCAGGTGCATCCTTTCATATAACTCCTCATCGGGAGTGGTTCTATGAATATGAAAGGCATGATGTAGGTGATGTTTTCCTAGGTGATGACTCGATGACAAAAATCATAGGATGAGGAAAATTAAAGTTGAATATCATGGCTGGAAGGATTATAACACTCCCTAATGTTCAACACATCCGAGGATTGGCCAGAAATTTGATGTAAGGGTAAAAATTGTTTTATTATTGTAACTTCGAAGAATATTCTAATTATATTTGAGTTATTATCTTATAGATCAAATCCCCCTTTGTGGATTGATCATGTCGGGTCTTGTATAAGATCAAATCCCCTTTTGTGGATTGGTCAAACCATATTTATATGGTGGTATTTGTAAAGCCAACCCCTAGTGTTTATAAAGTGGTTTTAACCACTTCTAGAATAAGTCATCCTTACTAAGTGAAGAGACATAACCCTATCACCTCCTCAACTAGTATTTATATGTGAGGATGGTGCCTCATTTGAACACTCACACACTTACTCATCTAGTGCACATATCTTGAAGGCAGTTGCAGTTGCAGGAGGAAGGAGAAGAGAGGCGCATGCTCAGTCTTAATTTATTCTTGGTGTTTTGGTCTTAGTCTTGGAATTGTATTGGCAATATATTATTGAGGAAGATTTTGTTGGGTTTTCTCCCCCATGAGGGTTTCCCAGGAAAAAATGTTGCGTACCTTGTGATTGTGTTTCTTTCAGTGATTCTCTTTATGTTGTTGTTTTGGAATGCATTGAATGCTCATGTAATTTGGAAATAACCTAATAATAACACTAAAAATTAACATGGTATTAGAGCTTAACTGAATAGAGCACCTTTCACTAGGTATCTAAAAATGTCACTATTGTCATACACGAAAACTAGGGCCTTTTACTGAAGACGAATGTTTTTACAAAAAACCATCTTGGGAAGTGTGCCTTGCCCTATCGCATCTTTTGGAAGCTTGAGAATTTTTTTTCAGTGGCCAGATTCTCTGGAAAGTCAAACCTTAGTTTTAGATGGTACCCAAAAACCAGAAAACCAGGAAACCAAAATCAGTACCAGAAGTATTGGTCCAGATTTGCAAAGGTCAAGTTTCAAGGGGTAAGACTTGGAATTTTCTAAAACAATCAGCTCCAGCTAACTCGCCTCAACCCAACACATCTCCTGGTAAGTTCAGATTCATTTTTTGAGCACTTTTATTTTCTGGTCATTTTCCTATCTCCAGGTCAAGATGTATACACACACCAAGCTTGTTGACAAGTTAGAAGGTGTCAAAAGTTTCGCGCCTAGAAGTACATAATTGTACTCATTCTTGAAGAGAATGACCTTGCAAAATTCATAAAAGAAAATGTACCAGAACCCGAAGAAGATGAATCCAAAGAGAAGTACAATAAGGATATGATTAGGGATAAAAGAATAATTGTAGATTCCATTAAAGACCACTTGATCCCTCAAGTGTCTTCTAAGAATACTCCAAAAGCTATGTTTGATTCCCTAACTAGAATGTATGAAGGAAAGAACATCAACCAGAAGATGAACTTGAGAACCAAACTCAAGAATACAAAGATGCAGAAAGGAGAAACAGTTAAAGACTATTTCTCCAGGGTTTCTCAATTCAAGGAACAATTAGAGGCAATTGGAGACAACTTAGATGAATATGAACTTAAAAGGAAAACTCTTAATGGTCTCACAAGATCTTGGGATGCCTTCATCCAAACTATTTTTGCAAGAAAAGATAAACTCCAATTTGAAAGTTTATGGGAAGAATGTGTTCAAGAATAAGCAAGAGTACCCAACCAAGAAGCCATCCTATTAAGATATGAATATCAAGCCCTAACTTCTCATGCTAAAGGAGGAAAGAAAAAGTCTCATTTTCAAATGAAGACCCACTTTCATAAAGAATCTCACCCTCCAAAGAGATTCCAGAAATATCATAAGGGTCAAAGAAAGGGAAAAGATTTATCCTCTTATCAATGTTATCATTGTGATAAGATGGGACACATTGCTAAGAAGTGTCTTTCCAGAAGGCAAGAATACAAGAAGAGAAATAACAAAATACATCATGTCCATGTAGCTGAAGATGATGAGCCACCCAAGAAGCTTACTAAAGAAGAGAATGAATATTATGTTTTGTTTTCCGCCCTCTCAGGATTTGTGACACATGGAGAGGATACTTGGCTCATAGATAGTGGTGCTTCTGAGCACATGACAGGTCAAAAAGACATTCTTTCTAGCCTTACAGAAAATGACTTCCCCTAGAAAGTTTCACTTGGAGATGATTATTAGTAACCTATCAAAGGAATGGGAGAATCCACCTACAAACTTGATTCAGGAACTTCGATGAGAATGAAGGATGTACTTTATGTGCCAGGTTTGAAAAAGAACTTACTTTCTATCTCAGCTCTAGATAATAAGGGTTTCTGGGTTGCATTCATAGATGGTGAAGTTCTTATGTGGCCTAAAGGAAAAAATATAGAAGATGCAGTTGTTATTGGAATAGAAGAAGGTGGTTTGTACAAGTTAAAAGGTCACTTAGATGTAGCCTTAACTCACTATACTAAAATTCCTTGTGAACTTTGGCATAGAAGACTAGCTCACATCAACTACAAAGCCTTACCATATGTAAGCAAGGTAGTTACAGGTTTACCAGAATTAAAGGTTGATCATGAATGTGTATGCAAGGGATGTGCACAAGGAAAGAACATAAAGAATCCTTTTCCAAAGAGTGGTAGTAAAGCATAAGGAATCTTGAAGCTTGTCCACTCAGAAGTATGTGGTCCAATGCCATCAACCTCTCTAAGAGGGTATGTCTACTATGTATCCTTTATTGATGATTACTCTCGTAAGACTTGGGTTTATTTCTTGAAATCAAAATATGAAGTACTTGTTGTTAGCGATATTTCTTGTCTCGGGATTGGGCGTACCTAGGTCTGAAGTTTCCATGAGAAGCACCTGAGCATAAAATGAGAGAATCTCATTTTTTAGCAGCAAGTCAAGCGAGTGGGCAAAGTTTCACCATCAGCGGCCACGATCCATACATAGTAGCAGATCGATGGCCATCGGGTTTTTGGGGCCAACCAGTTGCCCAGGGTTTAGCAAGGAGAAGCCCCATGGTTCAAAACAAATCTAGACCATTCGATCCAACTGGGACAGGTGGCATCCGGTCGGCATATCGCGTATCAGAGTTTCGAGGAGTGAGCGCCCCTCGTTTCTTGCATTTTGAAATCCCAAACCTCGAATTTCCGATGGCGCCCAGAATCAGGCCCATGGTTCTGGCGCTTGGTCATCAAGGAGGAGGCCTGGGGAAGGGGCGTTTATGTTTGTCATTTGGCCACTCGGGCCCCAAAACATCGAACTAAATCACAGAGGGAAGGCACGGTGATGTTCCAGATACCGATTCGATGTGCGCTAAATCCCAGTACCTGCTGGAGATTAATGAAGAAAAGAGAGGGTGGCTCAAACCTCACCTCGCTTATTTATTGCAGAGTATGGAGGTCCCGACCGAAAGTCTGCCCAGGAGGGTCCCTTGTACCATTTCTCCTCAGGGAATCCACGCTGAGTTTTCAATTCGCCAGAGGAACCTGCACACGCCAATTCAACATTCAAAGGGCTCAACTACCCCTTGGCGTGAGACATGCTAAATTAAAGAGGTGTATGACAGGGGAACAAAGGACAAATTTGATTGAGGAGACGACACCCATTGAAAGTTCTGAGACGCCTCTGCTGGGCGAAAGGAAGGGAAGAGTATATGTAGGAATTTTTGCCATTTTGTAATGATCGATGGTTGAGCGAGGCTCCCGGTTGTAAAGCTTTAATAAAGCATTGTTATCTCTGGCTATGTATGAACTCTTGAGACTTCTTGCCTTATGGATGTCAGTTTCTTTCATGTCTTTGTTCAAACTGTGTTAGAGAAGCTCGAAATTGGAGAATCTAGTCGAGTTGTGGCTGTCATAGGATGATGTAGAATTTGATCACTGTGACAGTTGCATTGTCTCTGATCAGTCCTTGTGATTTTCCTAACGCTGAACGACTTGAAATTGGAGAATCCAGTCAAGTCCCTTTTTTAGTATCTTGAAGCCCTGAACCAGAGGATCTCACATTCAGGGTTTTTCTTCTACAAATTGCTGAAAGCCTGTTGCCCAAAGTAATTTGTTCACTCTTCTTATCAAGTCTTCCACCTGTTCACCCTTGAATCAACCCACTAACTGAAGTTAGGTCAAGACCTCCTTTGTTTCTCACGTGCAGACATAGTCTCTGAGTTAGAGTAATATCTTCCTGAGTCTCTATCCATTTGATCACCTATTAAAAACCACAGTGACATAAAACTGATGGGCATTGGTCTCTGCTCCCGCAAGCAATCCAGGAGTGACTTCCATCGCCAACATTTCTGGCTCCGTTGCCAGGGACGAAGTTGAATATTTTCCTCGGGATTGAATGACAACGATTAACTGATTCTAAAGGTGCATCAGATATCAGAATGATCAAGATTGCTCCTGTGCACCTGGCGACTCCATTGTGACGACTCCGCTAGGGAGAACCTTCTCTATCAATTGTGGCTTTCAGAGGCAGAAACACGCGGTCTCATCCACAGCTGCCCCTAGCTACACCTAAAACCGATCCAGAGGTGGTTCTCAGAAAAGGAAAGGCCCCTGAAGAAAAAGATTCCACCGCAGAAACAGGTAACCCGCCATCTCCTTCTGTGAGAACTCCGTTTTCTCCCCCTTAGTTTCTTGATAGACCTCCTTCACAAGTTTCCCGTTTTCTGAATTTTGGGAGTGTTCCTGCTGAGTTTTCCCCTCCTGGTCTGGGATTGGAGGGAGACATCCTTGTCACTCCCCTCTCCTCTGAAGCTATACCTTGGCGTAGACCCACGACCACAGAAGATTTCCCCACTCCTGCACAAGGAGGAGCACCTGCTGACTTGAGCCCATTAGCCTTATCCTTGAATCCCCTCTTGTTTCCCACCCCACTCCGAGATTCATTCCCGATAGCCCCTTCACGAACTCCTTCCCCTCCGAGTTCTCCTCCACCTAATATTCCTATGGCTGGAGCAAATCCCCCTATGACCGAAATAGAGGTCATCATAGCCACTAGGTACGCTCCCCTCGTGCTACCATAACCTCTCAATAAAATCCCAGCAGATGGGTACCTTAAACAACTGCCCAAGTTTACAGGCGAGGGGGACATAGCTGCAGAAGAGCACCTAGAAACCTTTTACACTTTCGCGGATGATAATGTTATCATGCACACAGACTCATGGATGAGAATGTTTGTCCATTAGTCTCCAAGGAGAGGGTAGAAAATGGTTCAAGGCCCTGCCTCCTGGATCTATTGATGGGATCAGAGCTTTAGATAATGCCTTTTTGAGATAGTGGGGAGATAAAAAAGACTTCATGTATTACATGACAGAGTTTGGGTCGTTGAAGAGAAAGGAAGGAGAGTCTGTTTCTGACTTCTCCAAGAGATTTAATAAAATGTACAACAAAATTCCTGCTGAGATAAAACCCTCCAAAGCCTCTGCAAGGATCACTTACTCCAGTGCTTTTGATCCTGATTTTTGCCTACTGCTAAGGGAGAGAAGAGCTGCTACGCTGGCCCACATGCAGGATGCGGCCGTGGAGGTAGAATCTAACATTTTGGTTGTCAACCGACTCAGGAATGCAGGTGATAGAAATACGTCAAAGAGCAGGCCTGAAGCTCCCTCATCTAGTTCCTCTTCCCTTCCCCATCAGAAAGATGAGACAGCCAGAGCAATAAAATCGCTTGCTGACAAGATGGAAAGGTGGGAATTAGAGGGGAAGCCCATGTACAGAAATCCCCAGAACACTGATAATAGAGGTTTCAGACGACCCACTAACAATATGCCTCAGGTTTTCCCGAGGGAACAAAGGGGAAAAGATAGAGATGATCAAAGGGTTCAAATCCCCCTCCAAAAAAACCTAGTTGATCATGAGGAAAGAGAGGAGATAGACAAGTTTGGACTTGAGATTCACTGTATTGAGGACACTCCCCCTTTCCCCCATTTGACACAGTCCGCATATGAAGAATCCCTTATGAGCGCTCAAATTCATGAGTTAGGGAAAGAGTAAAGGGCCGGTCACAGTTCTAACAGATATAATCTCAGGTCGAGAAGGAAAGAAGGAGACTTTGACAGCCCAGACCAGCCCCTCATAGCAGATAGGCCTACTAAAACTGCAGCAGCCACGACTAAAGAAAAGAAGACTCAGAGTGTTTCGCCAGCAACCAAAGAGCCTGTCACTGAGGTAAGAGAAGCTCCTAAACCTATCCCCTCCTTCAATTTTGAGCATGAGATTCAAAAGATTAGAATTCCTGTACCTCTCTCTGAGCTAGTTAAAAATGAAGAGTTCAAAAGGTCCCTCTCCAAGTTGCTACAATTTGAGTCCCCCCGACCTCCCTCTGACTCAATAAACCTTCAAGATGAAAAGCCTGCCATCATCCTAGGTCCCATGGTAGAGGATAGAGATGATTCATCCCCTCCCTTCTACACATCCCTGAATATACATGATAAAGTGCTACATAAATGCCTCATGGACTCAGGGGCTTCCCATAACCTTATGCACAAAATAGTAATGGAAGAGCTGGGACTAGAAGTGACCAAGGCCTATCATGATTTATACTCTTTTGATTTGAGGAGGGTGCAATGTCTGGGAGTCATCAAGGACCTGGTGGTTTCTCTGTTTCAGCTTCCCATGAAGAGTGTGGTCATGGACATTGTGGTAGCTGATGTTCCCTCCAAGTTCGGCATGCTGTTGTCAAGGTCTTGGATTAAAAGACTTGGAGGAACATTGTGGATGGACCTCACATATGCCACTATTCCGGTCTTTGGAGGGGAACACAAGAGGTTATACAGAGAGGCCCAACTAGCCTATATTGTCAGTGATGAAGCAAACCCCACTAACCACCCCATCTTCACACTTGACATCGACTTAGGGTCTAGTTTGTTACAGATCACTGGAACTCCTGAGGTCCCTTTACAGATAAGAAAGAATCTTATTCTTAATCAGCAAATACCTCCTCCAATCACCTCTGTCTAGAAGATGTTCTTTGATGGAGCTTCCTCCAGTATGGGTGCTGGCGCTGGAGTGATTTTCATATCGTCCTGCCAAGACACTATATCCCTGTAATATAAGCTGGAATTTGAAACTACCAACAATGTGGCAGAATACAAAGCTCTTGTTCTGGGTATGAGGGCTGCAAAAGAAATGGGAATTGAAGAGGTGTCCGTGTTCAGAGATGTAGAATTGATAATCCAGTAGGCCAGGAATGTTTATCAGGCTAAACATCCTCGGCTCAGGAGTTACAGGAATGAGGTATGGGACCTAATTGATAATTTCTTCTCAGCTTTCAACATTACTTTTGTCCCAAGGGAAGAAAATACCTCGGTCGATTTCTTAGCCGTCTCGGTGAGTCTGTTCAAGGTCCCTCTGCCACCGAAGATCTGTGGTGAGGTCGAAATAAGATATAGACCATCCATCCCAGACAATGTAAAGCACTGGGAGGTATTTGAGGACGACCTTGAAATCAAAAATTTTCTTGAGATCGTCGATGATTTTTCGGCGTTGCACATTGATCAGGATCCCGATCCGGAGGGTGAACCTCACCCTGAGGTGTTTGCAAATAAAATCGCTAATCACCAGATTATTCATCTGCCTAGCAATCACATTTCAAGGGGACTAGTCCCTTTAGAAAGGCTGTTTGACAAGAATGATGTGGTAGTAAAGGGTGGTGTTTCGAATGAAGATGCTGACACAGCTGAATGCAATGTGGGCACACAGGAGGAGCCTAGGTTCGTCAAATTATCAAGCAGTTTGACCAGAGAACAGAGGGAGAAATATACGGAGTTACTGAAAGAGTTTGCTGATGTGTTTGCATGGACATACGAAGACCTCAAGACTTATGACACGTCTGTCATTGAACACAAGATTCCACTGAAAGAAGAGGCTAATCCATTCAGGCAGAAGCTAAGGCAGATAAATCCCATGCTGCTACCTATCATGGAGAAAGAAGTGAAGAAGTTGCTAGATGCCCAAATTATTGTCCCTTTGAGATATTATGATTGGGTGGCCAATTTGGTCCCAGTAAGAAAGAAAAGCGATGAAATCAGACTCTGTGTCGATTTTAGGAACTTGAACAGGAGCTCAAGGAAGGAAAATTACCCCCTGCCCAATATTGAACACATACTGCAGAGGGTAACTAGCACAACCAGGATATCCATGATTGACAATTTCTCTGGCTATAATCAAATATCATTCATACCTGAGGACAGGGAAAAAATGGCTTTCACCACTCCTTGGGGCACATTCATGTATGCCAAAATGCCTTTTCAGATTGATGAATGCAGGGGCAACATTTCAGTGAGCCATGGACATAGCCTTTGTCGGGGAGAAAGATAAGTTTGTGGTAATCTACTTGGATGATATAACGGTCTTCTCCAGGTCTGATAGAGAACACTGCAGTCATCTAGGAAAGCTTTTCTGAAATGTCGGAGGTTTGGCCTATCCTTAAATCCCATAAAATATTTGTTTTCTATGAAAGAGGGGAAGTTATTGGGACATATAGTATCGGCAGAAGGAGTGAGAATTGATCCCAACAGGGTGGAGGCAATTCAAGCCTTGTCACTTCCCAGGTCTAAAAAAGAGGTTCAGGCCTTTTTGGGGAAAGTTAATTTTCTAAGGAGGTTTGTCTCGAATTTTTCTGAGCTAGTGAAACACATCACGACCATGCTGAGGAAGGGAAATGAAGTGAAATGGACCGCTGAGCCTAGGGCCTCCTTTGACCAAATAAAAATGGCATTGACTGAGGCACCTGTGCTTATCAGTCCTGATTATTCCAAAGAGTTCCTAATTTTCTCCTTTGCTTCTTTTGATACAGTGGCGGCGGTCTTATTGCAGAAAAATGAGGAAGGGCGTGAGCAGCCCATCACCTTCTTCAACAGGGCGTTAAGAGATGCAGAGAGAAGATATGAAATCATGGAGAAGCAGGCCTATGCCTTAGTGAAAGCTCTTAAAGCTTTCAGAGTCTATGTCTTGCATTCGAAAGTAACAACATATGTTCCTTCAGATTCCATGAAGGACATCCTTGTGCAACCCAACATAGATGGGAAAAGAGGCCGATGGATTGAAAAAATTCTGGAATTTGACTTAGAAATAAAACCCACCAAGCTGGTTAAGGGGCAAGGTTTAGCCAAGATATTGGTTGAATCCAACTGCGAAGCCTTGGGAGTTAGTTTCATCAATACTCGCCTAGGATCTCAGCAAGCTGAATCGCCCAACCAAGGCTCTCAAGATGGCTTATCGCTGGAAAAATGTGCCTGGTATCGTGACATTCTGTATTTTCTGTAGGAGTTGAAGACCCCCGATGGAATGGGAAAAAGTAAAGAGAAGGCTCTTAAGCTCAAGGAAGTCTGGTATTGCCTCATTAACCAAACCTTGTACTGGAAAGACCCTCTAGGGGTATTTCTGAGATGCCTGGACCCGCAGGAGGCCTAGAAGGTTACGTTTGATTTTCATAGCGGCCTTTGCAGAGGTCATCATTTCTGGAAGACAACAACCCAGAAGATACTCTGAGCTGGGTATTATTGGCCCACTTTGTTCCCCGATGTTTGCAGGGAGATTAGAGCTTGCACCAAATGTCAAAAGTTCTCAGGAAAGCAACAAATCAAATCGTTGCCATTGAAACCCATAGTAGCTTCGACACCTTTTCAGCAGTGGGGGTTGGACTTCATCGGAGAAATTAATCCTCCCTCAAGTGGTCACCACAGATGGATCCTGACTGCAACATATTATTTCACCAAGTGGATAGAAGCTGTCCCCACTAGAAGCGCATCACACAAAGTAATTATCAGCTTCCTAGAGGATATCATAGCCTTATTTGGCTGTCCCAGCAGAATCGTCACCGATAATGCTGCTTCTTTCAAATATGAACCTCTAATTAGGCTCTGTGAGCAGTTCCAGATCTCACTAATTCACTCCACCCCCTACTATCCCCAGGGCAATGGTTTAGCGGAATCCTCAAACAAAAGCCTGATAAATATCATCAAAATATTGTTAGAGGATAACAAAAGAGCCTGGGATTCAAAGTTGAAATTTTCTCTGTGGGCCGATCGTGTCACAACGAAGAAGTCTCTGGGCACTTCGCCGTTTCAACTAGTCTATGGAGCAGAGGCGGTTTTCCCTACTCATCTCGCCTTACCTGTGGTAAAGTTCTTTCAAGACTACGAGGGAGAACCAGATCATGTGATCAGAAGAATTCATCAGATAGTGGAAGTGCAATAGATCAGAGAACAAGTGAGGTACGTGTTAATATTATGGTAGCTGCGGGAGGTATTTACCTCTACATGTGAACCTAACAAGAATAGAAGACTCCGGGAAGCAAGAGAAACCATAATAAATTGGCTAATAACCCTAGAAGCCTTGTCGGCTCAAGAATATAATTTATATTAGGCTATTAGCCTCCAAGAGAATAAGTTAGCCAGAATTAATAATAATATACTAAACATACACCTACCCAGAAGGAAAAGTCGGCCCCAGTAAACTGGCAGGATTACTATAAATACAGGGCACCAATTTCTCATTTATCACATCTCAGGACTGCAGTTTTCCCAGTTGGTGCGCACTGCAGTTCCAACTGGTGCGTAGGTTTGGAGGAGGGTTGCAGGTGCAACAACAGCAAGTTTCAGTATTTGGCTTGGATATCTCTTGGCTAGGGTTTGGACTATCTGATCAGCTTTTTGTGATGCACTATCCTTGGGGAGAGATGCACTGCTCTTTGTTTGGC
>SNQJ01S0199529.1:0-17217 GCA_010110895.2 Picea sitchensis | reverse complement strand
ATCTCCTTTCTCACTATGTTAGACAAGAGAATCATTTGGATTTCTTCTCAACTCTTTGTAAGGAGGAGGCGATCACTATGTTCTAGTTCTGTCTCATATAGGAACCACACACCCAACTCATGGGCTCTCATTTTATGAGTCTATCTCGACTAACTCATAAAATGACTAAGTACACTCACTGTATAGCATATATCAGGCCCGGTGTTAACCAGATACATCAATGATCCAATCAGTTGTCTGTAAAGATGTGGATCAATCTCTCCCGACTCAAAAGAATCCTCGTTCATCTTCTTCAAATACATCACCATCGGTGTAGGCATGGATTTGCAGTCCATCATCCCAAATTTCTTCAATATCTCCATTGTATATTTTCCTTGATTAAGGAAAATCTCATCAGTCCTCTGCCATACTTCTAGTCCAAGAAGTAGTGCATAATACCAAGGTCCTTCATCTCAAATTCATAATTCAATACACGCTTGCATTCAACAACATATAGGACCAAATTCAAACACTCGTAAAAAAATGTGATAGTATAGGTTGGGATAAAAAACACTCTTGTTGAATCCCAAACTCATCAAGTATTCATCAATCTTCTCATACCAAGCATGAGGTTCCTGCATTAGTCCATACAGGGATTTCTTCAACCTGTATACATGTGACTCCTTCTCATGTGTCACGAATCCATATGGATGCTCGATGTAAACTTCTTCCTCAATCTCACCATTGAGAAAGGATGTCTTTACATCCATCAGATGTAGCAAGAGAAATAATCGTATGGATGAAAGTGTATTGGGAAACATGAGAAAATGTCTCCTCGTAATCTATTCCCTCCACTTGAGAGAATCTTCCAGCCATAAATCTCACTTTGTACTTCTCGACACTTCCATTAGCTACATGTTTGATCTTATATATCCACTTGGAAGTCACTACATACTTCCCTTTCAGTCTCAGAACAATATCCCACACATAAATCTTCATAATGGACTAATACTCTTCTGTCATGGCATCTTTCCAAAACTGTTGTTCTGCTACTTCTCCATGCCAATAAGGTTCAGTATCAATGATGTGGCTCATAGCTGGAACATATCTCAAAAATATATGTGGTCTCTAGCTCTCTTGGAATGTATCACGAGGAGCTGCATGTCCCTTTGTCTCCAACAGAGTCTATCAAGCCCATGTAGGATTCTCCCGTCCTACTGCCATGTCTCTGGAAATCATCAGTTGGAGCGACAATATCAACTGGATCAATAACTGTCTCCCTCTGAACTGCTAAAGGGGGAGAAGGTATCATCTCTTCCTTTTTCTCAAATAGTTTGACTCCCTCTGAAGTCTGAAGGATAAACATCTTCCTTTTCTGATGTTTCTAACCTGGAGACATCCCATGTCTTCTCAGATCCTTTACTGTCTCTACAGTACTTTGTTGGCCTCATGTACTAGGATACTAACCAACATGACCTCTCATAGGGATAAAAATCAAAATGGCCTCCTTTACTAGGATAATAACCAACCAAGAGGAATTGGACTCTCGTACCAGGGATCATGACCCTTAAATAATGAAATAAGAAATATGGCCTCCTGTACTAGGATAATAACCAAGATGGCCTCCCATAGGGATAAAAACCAAAATGGTCTCATGTACTAGGATAACAACCAACCAAGAAAATTTTGGACTCCCGTACTAGGGATAATGATCCAAGTCATGAGGGCTCCCACACCAGAGATAACACCCTTCATTATAAAATGAAATCTATAGAGTAATGATAAAATAATGAAAGTAGCACAAACTTACCTTAGTCTACAATCATGATCAATCTTTCTTTCGGTCCTCCTAAGAAAGCTGAGATAGAGAATAACTCCTCGTCGTTCTTGCTTGCATTCCTYGACTTCTTTTGAGGTGGATAAARTCGGTTTCCTATCTTCTTGCATAGAGACAAGGGCTTGAAACCTTKCACATCACTAGTTGTAAGTATAGTCTCCTCACTAGAACTTGAATAAGATGCACTTTATAGAACACACTCAAAATTCACCTCAAGGATCAACCTTTGAAACAAGTTTTTCAAAATTTTACTCAACAATTCTTGAAACTCAGATTTAGATATACTTCTTGTAGAAGATTTGGAACTTGTACCCAAGATTCAAACTTGGTCTGGATGCTTCTAAATCCATCACTTCTGCCTTTTTGGATAGTTGTAGGTAGTACAGGCCTCAAAATAAATCTTAATATACCTTGAAACAGATGTCAACTTAGCCTTAATATCTGCTACAAGATTAGCCTCCGATCCATCCTTAAGACTGAAAAATATTTCCTCAGAATTAGGCCTCAAATCAGATTCATAAATTTTTCCTTATTGCCTCATGTATCTTTCCCTTATAGCCTCATATCTCTTTATTCTTCTGCCTCAGAAGTCACCTTTTTGTTGCCTCATAGATCACCCTTTTTGTTGCCTTAGAAATCACCTTTTCACTACCTCAGAGATCACCCTTTTCACTGCCTCAAAAATATTGTTGTCATAGCCTTAATTCTACTATATAATAGGCTCAAAACAAACCTTGATATTTGGCCTAGAATGCTTCTTAGATCCACTTAGTCCTACCATGTTTTTTTCATAAAATTCTATCATGCATTCAACTTTTAAGATACCTCAGAACCTGCCTTAGATCTCCCTAAAATTTTGGTCTGCGATTCTGTTTTAGGTCTACGGTTTTATGTCTGTAGTTAGTGGTTCTTTTGGCTGAAACAACCCTAGAGGAGCCTCTCCATACTCGACCATATTTTAAGCCCTTAATCAAGTCTCGACCCAAGATAATAGACCTGCGTCCAACATCAAACTTCACCACATAATTTAAGTGAAGGTTCGTCCCTTTCCTTACACCAACAACAGAGGTATGATAGCTTTTAGATGTCCACGACCTGCCTTCATTTACTGTGCACATGATCATATTCAGGAATTTATTTGATACCATGTTGAATTTTTAATGCTTATCTCATGCAGATGTAGTTTATTTCAATTTAGCATTAACTAAACCATAACCACTACAACAAAAATACACAAGCTGTAGTAAACCAATATCACAAGAAGAATAACCATGCACAAGAACACAAGAAGTATCATGGGAAAACCCTTCTCAACCAAGGGAAAAACCCAACAATTTTTTTCTTATATTTCCAAGAGAAGATCCACCATCCACCACCAAACCCTAACACATAAGAGGGTTATTCTATGACCAATAAAACTAGTGCTTAGAAAAGTGCGCACTTCAGTCCTCATATTTTTAGACCATGTGTTGAGAAAGTGAGAGATATTATCCACAATGGGGATTTGTCTCTTATTTATACAAACTTAACTCAATGAATAGACAAGACACTTGGCACAATAGGGCCGACCTGGACAACTTAAAATATAATTAATTATTACACAATATTAATTATCTTTGTCATGGTGGGGTCGACTTGTACCCATTACAACATATATTAGGGTTTTACCAAAGTATTACTCTTTGAAAATATAGCAAGGGATCTCACACATCCTTTAGTGCTCAACCACTAGGGACATGCCCACCTGTGCTCACCCACAAGGACGTCACTCTCAACAGATTAACTCAACTAAGTCCACAAGAGTACCATCTGGAGAACCATCTTGAGCCGAATCAAATAAGTCCATAGGAGTACAAGGAAGGAGACCATCTCAAGCCGACTCAACTCAGTCTAGAGGGGTATAAGGCATGAGACCATCTCAAGTCATCTCAACTCAGTCCTGAGGAGTAGACAAGAGACCACACGTCATCACAACTCAGTCCAGAGTCTGACGCACACCCATCACATGGGCTCTTTCACAGATCATTTCAACTCAATCCAGAGGAGAACGACCCAAAGAATGTCACACGATGCTGCAATCATCAACAACATTTTCCTAAGGAACATATTGTGGCCCGATTAGGAAAATGGTTCAGGACTGATATTTTCTAAGGCATATAGGTAGAGATGGATCTCTATGGTACATATGACCCGATTATAAAATAGTTTGTGACTGAAATTCCTGTAGGAATGGTCTCTGTATCCCATGGCGTAGCTTTCAACATCTGTTGGGACAATCATTATTGTAGGACATATGTTTATATTAGAAGAATGGTCCTTGTATCACTCTGTGGAGTGAGTGACTTATTCAACATCATGCTCGATTACTCAAATCGAGTATGGCTTCGAGAGATGATGTAGTTGATGCTATCAGATGATAATGATAGTGATGATGTTGCTCGTGAGTTGATCTACGTGATCATAAGATAGCTTTTGTGGCTACGATGATGCTACCAGTTGAATGGTTTGTTTGTGCCTAATATCATTACCTTTAGTACCTCCCTATGTAGGAGGGAGTGTTGATATTATGGTAGCTGCGGGAGGTATTAACCTCCACATGTAACCTTTGACAAGACTAGAATATTCTGGGAAGTAAGAGAAACCCTAAAATGTTGGATAATAACCCTAGGAGACAAGTCAACTCAAGAGAATATTTAATATTGAGTTATTAACCTAAAAAAAGAGAAGTCGACCCAGTCAAGTGAGATAGAGAATTATAAATAGAGGGTGCTAGAGCTCATTTGTTACTCTCACACTCACAACTGCATAAGACCAGTTGTGCACAAGTTTGGAGAGAGAGTGCAACTATAGCTGCTGCAACTGTTATCTTGGTTATGGTTTGTAATTTCTTCTTGGTCTTTGGTTATTATTGCTTGGTGCGCTAGCCTTAGAGAAAGGTGTGCTACCTTGGTTAGCTATTGGACTGCTTCCGAAATTATTTTTTCTGTCAAGTTTAAGGTTCTTGGGGGTGGCCTTTGTGCCTATGGTTAGGTGACAATATTGCTATATTGTCTATTGTGAAACAAGCACACCTATATTTCTAATAGATTCTTCCATGAGAAAATAAATTTGACCTTAGTCCATGTAAGAGCCTTGGTCTCATGATAGTGTTAACATTTTTGGCGTTGTTGCTCATGATAGTGTTAACATTTTTGGCGTCGTTGTCGGGGAAGCGAGTTGAATATATTTCCCTGGGTTGTACGACAATGACACCACTGATTTTGTTGGTGTACAAAAATCAGTAAACAAAACAAATGCATAGTGCACATGGTGAATCCAAAGTTCAGTTGTGGCTCCTAAGAGAAAACATATGATGGCTAACCCATAGTCACCTATGGCTACACTTGAACCTGATCCAAAAACAAATCACCAGGAAGGGAAAATATTTGGAAGGAGCCTCCTCTTATAAATCTTCAGGTATTTCTAGAGACCTACCTGACTTTGTTTTCCATACACCAATTGTTGTTTATGATATTCCTCATTTACCTATAGATGAAACTCCTGTAAAGTCAGAATTATAAGATTTTCCTGTTGAATACACACCGTTTTCTCCTGACTTGAAAGAATAAAGTTTAGGAAACTTTGATTTTCTTGGATCTCCTGAAATTGTAAAGTGGTTTAGACTTGAAAGTTTGGAAGATTTTCCTTTCTTAGGTTCTCCAACTCCTCATTAATTTAAATTTCCTGTAACTAAAGAAGAAGAAACCTCAATTTCTGTTGAAATCTCCTCCGCTCTATCCAAGTCCAAGCCAACTTCTATTAAATATAAATATTCTCCACCTCATACTCCTTTTTCAAAACCTCCTATTATATAGATTGCATTTTCACCTGATAAATCACCTCTTACTTCTCTTGAGAGTCAGAGTCCTCTTGTTCGAAATCAAATGGCAGGGATTGATCCTCCTCATAACAGAATGGATGCCATTTTGGATGCTAGGTATGCACCTTTAGTGCTTCCTCAACCCATGAATTCTCTCCCAGTAGGATATTACCTTAAGTGCATGGCTACATTTACTAGAGACGAATATATTACTGTAGAAGAACATCTTGCTGCATTTTATAGTTATGCAGATAATTTGAATATTGAAAATGAAGATGTCTGGATGAGAGTCTTTGTGTAAAGCTTAGATGGAGAATCCTGAAAGTGGTTCAAAATTTTATCTCATGGATCAATAGATGGAATTGAGGCCCTGGATGATGCCTTTTTAGGGAATTGGGGTGATAAAAAATACTTCTTGTATTACATTACAAAATTTGAGGCTCTAAAAAGGAAAGAGGGTGAATCAATGTTAGATTTTTCAAAAATATTTAACAATATGTACAACAAAATTCTTACTGAGATTAAACCCACTGAGACCTCTACTAAAATAACTTATGCAAGTGATTTTGACCCAAAATTTTGTCTTTTGTTGAGAGAAAGAAGGTCTACAACATTGGCCCATATGAAAGATGTCGCACTAGAGGTTGAATCAAATATATTAGCGGCATATAAGTTGAGGGGAAAATCTGACAGAGATAGAAGGAAATAAAAAATAGAAGCCACATCTTCATATGCTTTAGGGATTGATCCCAAGGTTGATGAATTGACCAAATTGGTTAAGTCATTATCTGCAGAGATGGAAAGGTTAAAGATGGAAGGGAGACCAACTAATAAAAATCCTCAATATTTTGGAAACATAAATAATTTCAGAAGGCTGAATAATATACCTCAAATCCTACAGAGAGATCAGAGAAATAGAGAGGATTAGCAAGTTCAAACTCCTCTACAAAACAATTTGGTTGATGATGAAGAAGGAAATAATGAGGAGGGAAACCAAGAAATTCATTGTTTAGGGGATACAACTACCTTTCCTCATTTAACCCAAACTATTTATGAAGAGTCTTTAATGTGCAATCAATTGAATGAGTTAAGTAAAGGAGAAAAAGTCAATGAAGCTCAAAATAAGTATAATATGAGATCAAAACAGAAGGAAGGAAAACCAAGTGCATCTACTCAGCCTAAAAAATCAGATATTCCTTCCAAAGTTGTGGCTGCAACAAATAAAGAAACATGAGAACAAAAAAATCAGGCAATTATCAAGGCTCTTGTTTAAGAGGTAAAGGAAATCCAAAAACCCCAATCCTATTTTAATTTTGAGAATGAAATCCAGAAAATCAAGATTCATGTTCCACTCCTATAATTGATGAAAAATGAAGACTTTAAGAAATCTATCTCAAAAATGTTGCAACCTGAATCTTATTCCCCTTCAACAGACTTAGTTAACTTGAAGGATAACAAGCTTGCAATTATATTAGGACCATTGGTATAAGACAAACATGATTCCTCTCCCCTATTTTACACTTCTTTGAATGTGCATGACGAGATTTTGCACAATTGTCTTATGGATTCAGGTGCATCCCATAACTTGATGCCTAAGGCTGTCATGGATGAATTGGATCTAGAAATTACTAAATCATATAATGACTTGTAATATTTTGACCCAAGAAAAGTAAAATGTCTCGGAGTTATTAAAGATCTATGTGTCACTCTTTTCCAATTACCTATGAAAATCATAGTCACGGACATTGTAGTTGTAGATGTCCCTACCAAATTTGGGATGTTACTGTCTAGATCATAGATCAAGAGGTTAGGAGGGACTTTACAAATGGATCTCTCTTATTTTACCATACCATTCTTTGGGGGTGAGCACATGAGATTGTATAGAGAAGCTCAACTAGCATATATCGTAAGTGATGAGAGAAACTCAACAAACCATCTCATCTATGCCATTGATACTGATTTAGGGTCTAGTATTCTTCATCTTACTGAGTTTCTTCAGTCACCATTAGAGATAAAAAATCAGTCATCGACAAAATGTGAAATAACTAGACAAGGTGTTCAAATGTGGAAGATGCATTTTGATGGTGCATCTTCCAAGGATAGTGATGGTACTGGAGTAGTGTTCATTTCTCCCTCTCAAGATGTCACAACCTTGTCTTTCAATCTTGAATTTGAAACAAAAAACAATATTTCAGAATATGAAGCCTTAGTTTTGGGGCTTAGAGCTGCAATGGACATGAAAATTGAGGGACTGTCATTTTTTGGATGTGCAAAGATGATTGTACATCAAGTCAGAAACATCTATCAAATAAAGCATCCTAGACTAAAAGATTATAGGAATGAGTTTTGGGACCTCATCGATATCTTTTTCTCAGTCTTCAACATATCTTTTGTTCCCAAAGAGGCTAATGCATTGGTTGATTCCTTAGCTGTTTCTGCCAACAATTTTAAAATCCCACTACCTCCAAAAGCTAAGTATAATGTTGAGGTGAAATATAGATCTGCTATACCTGATAATGTCAAGAATTAGAAGGTATTTTAAGATGATCAAGAAATAAAGAGGTTTTTGGAAACAATAGATGAATTTTCTGCTCTTCATATTGACCAAGATTCAGATGATGATAAAAATCTGCATAGTGATAAATTTCTGAACAAAATTGCAGATCATAAAATTGCTCAGTTGCCTAGCAATCACATTCCTAAAGGAATAGCTTCTTTGGAAATATTGTTTGATAACAATGATGTTGTTGTGAAGGTGAGTGTTTATAAATAAAATGAATATCTGACAGAATGTAATATAGGCATTGAAGAAGAACCCAAACTTGTTAAACTGTCTAATAGCTTATCGGAAAATCAAAGGGATGAATATGTCAAACTGTTGAAAGAATTTTCTGATGTTTTTGCATGGAAGTATGAAGACCTATAAACTTATGATACTAGCATCATTGAACATAGGATACCTTTGAAATATGACACCAAACCTTTCAGACAAAAACTCAGGCAAATTAACCCCATGTTATTGTCTGTTATGGAAAAGGAGGTCAAGAAATTGCTTGATGCCCAAATCATTAGACCTATGAGGTATTTTGATTGGGTAGCTAATTTAGTTCCTGTCGGAAAGAAGAATGGTGAGATCAGGATTTGTGTTGACTTCAGGAATTTTAATAGGTGTTCTAGAAAAGACAACTACCCCTTACCAAAAATGGAACATATCTTGCAAAGGGTGACAAGCTTAGTAAGGATTTCAATGATTGATGGGTTTTCAGGCTACAATCAGATTTATGTGTTACCAAAGGACATAGAGAAGACACCATTTACCACTCCTTGGGGTACATTCATGTATTCCAAGATGCCATTCGGTCTCATGAATGCAAGGGAAACTTTCCAGCATGTAATGGACATTGCATTTATTGGAGAGAAAGACAAGTTTGTGGTTATCTATTTGGATGATATTACAGTGTTTTCCAAGTCTGATCAAGAGAATTTCCATCATTTAAAGAAGGTGTTTCTGAAGTGCATAAATTATGGGTTGTCCCTAAATCCAAAAAAATCTATTTTTTCCATGAAGGAAGGTAAGATGCTAGGACACTGTCTCAGTTGAAGGAGTAAAAATTGACCCAAATAGAGTAGAGGCTATCAAAACCATTTCTCTTCCAAGGTCTAAGAAAAAAATTCATTATTTCTTAGGCAAGATAAATTTTTTAAGGATATTTGTATCTAACTTTGTCGAGTTAGTGAAATTCATCACTGTCATGCTAAGAAAAGGAAACAAAGTAAAATGGACACCAGAAGCTAGGAGTTATTTTGAGAAGATAAAACAAGCACTAGCTAATGCTCCTACTTTGATCAGTCTTGACTACTCAAAGGGATTTTTTCTTTTTCCTCCAATGATACACTAGTTTTTCTGCTTCTTCAGAAGAATTCAGATGAAATGGAGAAACCTATCTCTTTTTTCAGTAGGGCCTTGAGATATGCTGAAGTCAGGTATGACATTATGGATAAACAAGCTTATGCTTTAGTCAAAGCTCTTAAGGCTTTCAGGGTATATGTTCTTCATTCAAAAATCATTTCTTATGTTCCTTCAAGTTCTGTAAAATAAATTCTGATTCAGCCTGATATAGATGGGAAAATAAGTAAGTGGATTGCTAATATTTTAGAGTTTGATCTTGAGTTGAAACCCACCAAGCTTGTAAAAGGTCAAGGTTTAGCTAGATTGCTAGCCTAATCCAATTGTAAGGCATTGGGAGTAAATTTTATGAGTACTAACTCTATAAATCAACAATCTAATATTCATAACAACTGCTTGCAAATCAACTCAAAATTGGAAGAATGCAGCTTGTACAAGGACATCATCTATTTCCTACAAAAATTGCAACCTCCCACTGGACTTGAGAAGACCAAGGTAAGAGCTCTTAAACTTAAAGTAGTTAGATATTGTATTGTTTATCAGATTCTATATTGGAAAGATTCTTCATTCATTCTTTTAAGATGTTTAGATCCAAAAGAGGAAAAACAAATTATGACTGAATTTCATAGGAGTTTATGTGGAGGTCATCACTTCTGGAGAACCACACCATACAAGATACTCAGAGATTGGTATTTCTAGCCTAATTTATTCATTGATGTGTGTGAAAAGATCAGGACATGTGACAAATGTCATAAATTATCAGGTAAACAACAACTCAAGTCTTTGCCTCTTAAGCCCATAGTGGTATCTGGCCCTTTCCATCAGTGGGGATTATACTTTATTGGAGAAATTCATGCATCCTCAAGTGGCCAACACCGTTGGATTTCGACTACTACTGATTACTTTAACAAATGGATAGAAGCCATTCCCACCAAGAATGCAACACAAAAAGTAATTATTGGTTTCTTGGAAGATATTTTGTCAAGGTTTGGTTTCCCAGATAAAATTGTCACTGATAATGCAACAACCTTTAAATATGATCCCCTGGTGAAGTTCTATGAAAAATTTGGTATTCAATTTATCCACTCCACTCCATATTACCCTCATGGAAATAACTTAGCAGAATCCTCCCAGAAAATCTTAGTAAAAATGATCAAAACATTGTTGGAAGACAATAATAAGTCATGGGATTCTAAGTTGAAGTTTTCCCTTTGGGCAGACAAAGTAATCACCAAAATGTCAATTGACACCAAACCATTTTAGCTAGTTTATGGAACTGAAGTTGTTTTCCCTGCTCAGTTAGCTTTACCTGTGGAAAAATTTCTTCAAGATCAAGAAGGGGAACCAGATGACATGATAAGGAGGATGCATCAACTTGTGGAAGTACAACAAACTAGAGACTCGGTACAACAACAAAATCATAAAAAAAAAATCAAATGAATTTTTGACAAGAAGGTGAAGAATGAATATTTTCAGCGTGGAGACCTGGTACTCAAATGGGATGCTCAGTGTTAGTATAAAGGAAAACATGGTAAATTTGAAGCTCTTTGGGTTGGTCCTTTTAAAATTTATGAAGTTTTGCAAAATAATACTTTTAAGATGCATAATTTGGAAGATGTTGAAATTTCTGGTGGCCCAGTCAATGGACATTTTCTCAATTTATTTTTTCTAAAGCCATGGGTGGATTCATTTCACTAAATACCAGTCCATTAGTTGGTTATGTTTTATTTTAATAAAGACTCCTTTCCCAATGGATAAGACACTTGAATTGTATGTTCTTGGAGTCTCACAAGGAGGTCTCCATCCCCTATGGAGCTAGATGTTATCACATAGGATGTCTAGTGGTCAATTGTTTTTAAGTTTCTAGGTTTGAGTCATAGAGTCTTTTAATTTTTAGGTTTTGAGTCATATCTTGTGTCAATAAATCATGTTTGATTCTTCCATGAGAAAATAAATTTGACCTTAGTCCATGTAAGAGTCTTGGTGTCATGATAGTGTTCATCATCATGAAAGAAATAGGGGTCAACATTGGTCACACCCTTGGTATTAAACTAATCATTATCACGTGTCTTGTCTCAAAGGGATGTACAAAAGGTTCCTTATGTCATTTTTAACCATTTGAGAGTCAAATCAAGTGTCAAATCTACTTGCTGCAAACTCACCTGAAAGTTCGTAGCGTGTCAAGAAAGTACCTCATGCACTAATCACGCATAATTATACCTTGGAAACGTTTCAAGAGATATCTTTTTGTTATCAATGCCTTTTAATTCACCATGTTCTTCAGGTTGGTTTCAAGAAACATGTCTATTAATTTGAATGAAGCGTTATGCTAATTGGTTTGAAATATGGCATTGTGAACTGGATGTAGTAGGTGGAAGTGGATTGAGTGCTTCAAACAAAATCCCAGTCTAGCTCATGATATAATAGTTGAAGTTTTATATATACTAGATACCCTTTTAATGATTGTGTGCTTCCTGTAGGTTGATGGTATTGGTTTCTAGTTGTTGTCAATTTTTCTGCGCTGCAGACTGTTGCATCTTACATGCACTGCAAACTCTTTGAACTAATAAAAAACCTACAGTATTGGTATCCTAAACCTTGGTAATTTTAAAGTTTCCTACTTTATACCAAAAAGATCAATGTGCAGCTACTTCTTACAACAATGACCTTATCCACTACATTTTTGATGATGCTATAAACTGTATACATTTAAGGTGTTGTGAACCCTCTGATTTCTAACTAGACCAAACCCTCCTTGACTATGCTTCACTCAGGTCTAAGGTTTATCTTTTTCAAAGTCATTTTCCTTTTCAGACTTGTGAATTTTTTCAAACCTTTCATTAAAACCTAGTCCAAAACTGTGTGCTCTGAACTCAACCATGCACTACGAATCCTATGTTTTACACATAGTTGCCATGATTTTTTCCTGACTGCAGCCTCATCTAATTTGGGATTTTTGTTATCTTCTTCTCATATCCTACTTGCAACCCTTTCATCCTCACACTGTTGCTGTGCATGAATATTTTATTCAAGTAAACCCTAAATTGTGCAATTTCTATCAAAACCCCTAATTTTCCTGTTTTTATCATACATTTGATAACAAACTGTTATAAGATGGTAATGGAGGTTTTAAAAATAGATATCATGGATAGTCAACAAGGTAAGAAGGTTCAAAAAAGGGGGTAAATTGTCATGGATGAGCCACATGACATGCAACTTATAGATTCTGAACCATTTTTCAAGGAAGCATTCTAGAGAGTGGGCTACCTGAATTTTTGTGAGAAAATGCAAAGAGGAAATCTTGAGGTAGATAAAGAGTTTGCACTCAATTTTAGTGGGACAAATACTAAGGTGGGGACACTGGAGATTGGATTCTCTAAGCAATCTATTTCTAAAGCCACAAAGATACCTGATTGTGGTGAAAAGTGGTTTAAAGCCATGTCTTTGAATTCTACTTTCTCCAAGGAATTCCTAAAACTTGAATATCAAGGAGACAACCTATCCAAGGGAGTGCCAAGAAGTCATATGCTAGAGTATTTTGAAAAAATGCTCAGAGTTACTTAGAGGTACTTCACTTGTGAAGGAAGGTTCAATATGGTTTATCAATACCATATCAAATTGCTACTACACTTTACTAGGAAAGAGTCCATGAATCTTCCCTTGTATCTTTTCAGGCGTATTGACAAGATGTCAGATAGGGTCCAAGCTAAATCTAAGAAAGTGGATACTAGTGTTTTTCACTCTGGTTTAATCAAGATGCTAGTATTGGAAGATTTGAAGAAGACCGATACTGTCTGGGAGATTTTCCTAGCTGCATCAGGTTTTCAGCCAGCTGTTTCTCACACACCACGGTCCAAAAGACAAACACCTACTCCTTCTAAGAAGACTGTGCACTTAGAGTCAATAAAAAAGAGGAAGATGACGAGAAGTGATAAATCCATTCAAATTACTGATAAAACAGTTGAAGGTGGTCCCTCACAACCTATTGATAGAGAATTTCTCTTGTGGAAGAGCCTACACCTATGGAGATATCATCAAGTAAAATAAGGAGTTTGAAGGGTAAAAAACTTGTCTTTTCCCCACATGTTGCTGCAGAAACAATCAAGCCTAGAAGATCTTTCACCAGATCAGCAGCTAAGCAACATATTCATGTGGAAGAAGGTACAACAAAATCATCAGCTTAACAAAAGGATACAACTCAACTTTCCAAGCAAGCCATAGAGACTATTGATATCAGCTCCCCTTTTCATGAAAGTAATCCTACTTTCAAAATACTTAGGAGGAAACTTAAGGATACAAGAGCTGAAAATGACAAATTGAAGAAGGAAAATCTGGAGGCTCGAATCATACTAAAGAATGTCTTAAAATTATATGAGAAGACCATTGATAAAACGAGATATTTGGCTAAGATATCTCTACCTCTGCACAAGCAACTTAAGAATGTGTATAAATAAAAGAGAACTTGCCAAGCTGAAATTAGGAGGTTGAAAGCAAAATTGCAACCCTTCAAGGAGCAAGTAGAAAAAATGAATTTGGATATGTTAGCTTGTGTGGCTACTAGAAGAAGCATCAAGAAAATATGAATAAAAGATATTATTTTTTACATCAACATCATTTTTTCCATGGTTCACTCTTATGCACATACTTATAACTTGAGTAATGATTTTTTGTCTTAAGCCGAGGTTACCATATTCATATAAATTTTGCAAAAATGTTACTTCATGTTTCAGAAGATTGTAGTAGGTTCTAGAAGGGTTTCCCAACTTTTTGAGCAAGTTTTAAACAGTTGAAATCATTTTTTATGTAAAAAAACACCTATAGGAAATTCCGTAGTGCATATTGTCAAAGGTGATGCAAACTGGTTTGTTTAGGACAGTTTATAGCGCATGTGTTGTGAACTGGGTGTCACAAATATTTTGAATTGATGAGGACTGCCAGGTGTCAGAGTGAGTTCAGATAAGATATTTAAAGATTAGTTTCACATCAAGGGCCACCTGCCTCAAGGATCTACATGCAGTAAAGCCACATGCATCAAGTTGCCAACAGTTTCTTTTAATAATTCCAACATTTTCCTTAAATATAGTATTCTTGTTACATTTATGTTGTGCACCTAGTGCCACGCCTCTCTTAGGCATATAATCCTATGTAGAATCTAAGTGGTGAATTGTAGATATATTTTTGGATGTTTTGTTATTTAAGATGCATTGCAAGTCTATGAGGGGGTTCAAATGGTAAGTGAGTGAGACTCTTATCTTTAGTTTTTCAACTGTAAATTTTTTTCTAGATGTATGTATCAGATTCAAGAATCTTTAATAGTAAATGATCAATTTCCTTTTCTACTGTCACCTATGTGTTTCAATCTCACTTTGATGTTAACTGTTGATTAAGGATTCATCATCATGATTGTTCCTTACTACAATAAATGATTTATTGTTGGTAATTCATGAAAGTATGATCAAAGTGTTCTATCTTGTTAATTAGGAGGTTCTTATTCAATGGGATTTATGCTATATGTGTTTTAGAACTATTGGATGTAATCTGATGCATGTATCTCATATTCCTTTCTAAGTCTTCCATCTTCTTATTGATGTCTTTAACACTGATTTGAAGATATTCAAAGCCTTGCTTATTGGCGTGTATTTCATGGAGGTTTTGTGTTGATATTATAAACTGAGTATCACACCCATTTGCTACACATTGAAAACATTTTTATTCAAAATATGATGGGTATTAGGCTTACACCTACAATAGTCTAGGTGTGACTTCTAGTGCTAACAACCCCTTAAATGAGGATTTTAAAAGCTATAATTGTTATCATTATGGAATTAAGTACATCAACACATGCAACCACTAGTCAAATAAGTGCTCCACTAAAGGAGCTCAATTAATCTAATGATGCCCAATTACATGTATATAAATGTTCCACAAATGATGGCTTTAAATACTACCACTGCTATCATGATGGCACTAAAGTGCATAAAAAAATGTGAATATTAGACAACATTACAACATGTTATAACATTCCTTCTCAATGTCAACTAGGGGAATAGACACACATTCATAGGAAGATGCCATTACATTAATATTCTTAGATAACAAAAATTTTCATCCATAATAAGTCACAAAGTTCGAAAAACTTTGCTTCCTTCAAGAACTTATTGTTTAGTGGCACAATGGACAATGCCCTTGATAAGTAAATTTTGATTGTAGTGGGTAGCCTTATAATTGAAAATATTTTACATGAGAACATGTGTTTGAATCCTCCTTTGTGTTGAATAAATAACTAATATGGGAGCTTGTAGTTTTAATATTTATATGTAGGCCATTCCAAAATGTTTGTCCAATAAGGCCTGTTATCCCCAATTTTTAGGGATAACTAGGAGATCATGTCTCGAGGCCCACAGGTCCTAGACATGGAGTACCAAGAGAAGGATTGACTTGAGAATGGCCATGGAGGGCCCATCCTTTTCTTTTTCCATCAGCTTTATCTTGTTAGCAGCAACAACATCCATCACCATCAGCTTGGTCCTGTATCAGAAGAGGTTCTTGCTCCATGAGGTAATTGGTCCATGTATCATGGTATCTGTCACTCTTGATCATTGAAACCTTTAAATATATGCATCTGATTCCTTTTACCTCTAACAACTGCTTGGATCTTACATTATCCCACTTGACCATGCTTGGGGAAATTGACAGGGTTCCCTAGCAAGCCTATGCCCATAGGTTTTGGTTTGCCACCAGTGGGATTTTTGAAAATATAGCATCTGCTCCCATCATAGCACCACTGTTTCATCTGATCTCCTGTTGATTTGTCCCATTCCCCTTGTCCGGGCATTGGGTTGACCTGTTTGTAGGATTGCACCTTATCTCGTGGGAAGAAGGGGCTAAAGGCCCAGAAGGTAAAATCAGCTGGTAAAAGGTAACAACCTAGAAATAAAACCTTGAGATGCTTCACCCAAGGATCCCCGAGAAGGCAATAAAAATCCTCTCAGCAAGAAACAGAAGGGACCCAGAAAATAACAAACAAGACCTAGTCAAGAGGATAGGGGGTCTCATCACGAGCTAGCCTATTAGGTTCATGGGTACCTAACAGTATGACATTGCCACCATCTGGTTACCACGCCAGGGAAGTGACTTTTGGTTACATGGCCAAGGGAAAAGGGGTCTCATCACGAGCCAACCTTCTCACCTCTGTGAAAGTACTTGTGGGTAACACTATCAGCTCTGGTCACCATGCCAAGGCAGTGTCCTCTGGTTAGCCCTTGAATAAAAAGAAAAAGAAGAAGAAAAAGCAAATAAAAGGAAAGAATAAAGGAAAGAATGAGCTTGGAAAAAATTGCATCCATGATAGGTACAACTCGCCTTCTACAAAGGCACTCGCAGATAACACTATGCATCCCTGGATCTCATTTCACCCACATGTGTGGACATCCCCTGGCCACATCACCTCACTCACATGGCTTGGATGAAACCTTCCTGGAGAATTCCCTTTTCTTGTGGATATTAGCCCAATAGGACGTCTTGTCTTTTTCTCTGATCTTGTATTGTAGGTTTTTGTAATGTCTTTGAGCTATTGACCGATGTATCAGGGTTTTTATGCATATGTTTAATAATATTAATGATGAGATGTGATTG
>SNQJ01S0199526.1:0-15127 GCA_010110895.2 Picea sitchensis | reverse complement strand
GTCTTGGAACCAATTCCCAAGTGTCATTTTTCTCTATTTGATCCAATTCTTCATCCATGGCCTTATTCCAAAATTCATCCTTGCTGGCTTATTCAAAACAGTTTGGTTCAATTGTAGATAAGAGTGCCAGGTGTGTTTGTTCTGGTGAACGAATTCTTCTTCTAGTCTAAACTCCTGCATATTTTTTTCCGATAATCTGATCTGAAGGATGATTCTTCTGTACTTGTTTACTGGGTGTCTTTGGAGACACTTGCTAAATTTTCTCTTCTTCTTCTGTCAGATTCTCTTCATCTTCCTCTTCTACTTTATTTTCATCTTCTTCTTCTTCTTCTAAGGGTTGTTTCATTGATTCATTTTCTTCCTTTGATTCTGGTCTACCTGTTTCATCAATTGTTACGTTGATGCTTTCCACAAATTTGTTCAATCTTATATTGTAACACTTGTATGCTTTCCTTGTAATTGAGTAACCAACAAGTACTACTTTGTCCACGCGAGATTCAAACTTTCCTATTCCTCCATCTTCTCTTTTTATATAGCATTTGCTTCCAAAAACTCTGAAGTGCTTTACGTTTGCTGGTCTTCCTTTCCATAGTTCGTAAGGAGTTTTGTCAGTGTTGTTTCTGAGCATTAATTTGTTTTGAATGTGAAATGTTGTATGCACTGCCTGTGTCCAAAAAATATATGTCAATTTTGAATCCATTAGCATTGTTCAAGCCATTTCATGTACTTTCCTATTCTTTCTTTCAACAACTCCATTATGTTGAGGTGTCCTGGCAACGAAGAATTGACTTTGTATTCCATGATTGTTGCAGTAGTCCATAAATTCCTTTGAGGTGAACTCTCCTCCATTATCAGATCTCAAACATTTTATTCTTGAGTCCATTTCATTTTCAACCATTTCCTTGTAGATCTTGAAGTTTTCAAAAGCTTCTGACTTATTCTTGAGAAAGCAAACTGCAGTCATTCTTGTATAATCATCAACTAATAACATAAAGTATCTCTCACCTTTCAATACCTTTGTTGTAGTTGGTCCAACTAGATCAGTATGCACAATTTCCAATGGTCTTGTCTTTGAATATTCCTTTGATTTGAACATGGTCTCTGTTTTCTTTCCTTGTTGAAAATGCTTGCATAAAGTGTTTGTTGGTTTTGTGATCTGGGACATTTCTCTAATTTCTTCTCTTTTGCTGACTTTGACAAGGTTATCAAAATGCATGTGCCCCATTCTTCTCTGCCATAGCCAACTTTCATCTTCCTTTCCTAGACAACACTTTTCATTTCCAATTTCACTTAACACATATATGTTTCTTGAAGTTCTTGCAGCTGTAGCAATCAATCTCCCTGAACCTTCTTTTCTTATCTCACACTTTTGTGAATCGAAAGTCACTTTATGACCTTGGTCACACATTTGACTCACACTTAGAAGATTATGTTTCATATCTTCTACTAGTAGAACATTTTCTGCCTTTTCATTCTTCTTCCTAATTCGGACTGTGCCTTTTCCAATGATTTTGGCTGAATCATCATTTCCGAAGGAGACTGATCCATCTATTTCCTTTCGTAATGTAAGAAACTTGTCTCTATCACCTGTCATGTGTTTTGAACACCCACTATCAACATACCAACCACGTTTCTTATACTTATCTTGTAGAATGAGTGTGCATTCTTCATTGCTATACNCGAAAGTCACTTTATGACCTTGGTCACACATTTGACTCACACTTAGAAGATTATGTTTCATATCTTCTACTAGTAGAACATTTTCTTCCTTTTCATTCTTGTTCCCAATTCGAACTGTGCCTTTTCCAATGATTTTCGCTGAATCATCATTTCTGAAGGAGACTAATCCATATATTTCCTTTCAAAATGTAAGAAACTTGTCTCTATCACCTTTCATGTGTTTTGAACACCCACTGTCAACATACCAACCACATTTCTTATGCTTAGCTTGTATAACGAGTGTGCATTTTTCATTGCTATACCGATCTTGCTTTCTTATCCATGTTCTTTTATGAGGTTCCTGTTTGTGACCGTTGTTATTCTGTTGAGGTTCTTTAGGAGGGATTGTCATTATGCACTCTTTGGCCACGTGTCCAAAATTGTTACATTTGTAACATTCCACTTCATTGCTCAAAGATTCAAACCTGTTGTAACTTCTTCTTTGTGTTTCAATAGGCCTTACTGAATAACCCCTTTGTGTATAACTCTCAAAGTTGTTGTTTCTCCTATTGTTAGCTCTACAATTCACACCTTTATGTCCAAAATTATTATATGCATAACATAAACCAATAAATATAGTTTGACACCTGGGAGTTGAAGATCTTCTGAAACGAGGTGTAATTTCCCCAAGGACGAGCCCTGTTGTAAATCATGTTTATGAAATGAAATGTGATTATGTTTTATAGGCTGTTGAGCCAAGTTTATGTAAGCTGGTGGGCTTATGTGAATATTAGGCTAGAGAGCCTAAGTGTTGAAGGCCAAGAGCCTGATTTTTGTATATGTATCTATGCACATTATTATTAAAAATATGAACACCATTGCATGCAGACTGACCACGATGAATGAGTGATGGGGGACTAAGCTTCCACAGAGTGGGTGAGGGATTAGGGGCTGGAAGGTGGGAAGAGGGGCCAGGTGTTAAGATAAGGGGCTTAAGTCCTTGGGAATAATATTTTAATATTAATCCAAGAGACATGTGAAATATATGTTTTTACCCTATGTTCCTGGAAGGGGGAAACAAGTGAAAAAGGGAACGCATGCTAATGGAGCACATGCAGCTTCATGGGTGACAAGTGTCAACCCAAGAACATGCATATAAAATGGCTAATTTGAGCCATGATGGGGGTTCCTCCTCCATTCCACCATCGACCATCTGAATTCCTGGATTCTGTCTGACCTCTGGAAGCATACCCTCATGTAGTTTGAAAACCCTCGCGCATCCCTGAAACCCTGAGTCTAAGACCTGAAGTTGTGTTGATTTATGGGAAGCCGGTACTTTCCCTGGTTTGAATCATTGAGTCTGTGTCAACCTCTACGTGGGTTGCATGTCATGCACCCCTCTTTCAAAACCATAAGTCTATCCCATAATTGTTGATCCGGGCTGGGTGAAGTATGTGTCTGTCATCTGTTTGGGAAGCCCGAGACCGTTCCAGTTTATTGTGGCGGTCATGCAGTGCTTGGCCACGTGTGGCTTGTTAGCCAACAGATACAACACTCTATCCAGGTGAGAGAAGTGGCTGAGGTTGAAGGGTCAGGTTGTCTGGCCTGTGAGGGACTCTCTCCAGGTGAGAGAGTGTGTGGAGGAGGGAGAGAGCTCCTAGAAGGAACCCTCTTGCTACCATAGAGCTCAAAGATTTCTGGTCCGGTTTGTTGCTCAAGCCCAAGGAAAGGGAGGTTAGAATCCAAAGGACTGTCTAGGTGACAAAGAAGGTGTATACTCCTAAGGTGGGACAGGCATGTGAGGAAGGAGAGTCTGTGGGAAGTGGGCTTAAGTGGTTCCTGGGAGAGAATCCTTACTTGTGACTGTGTGTTTTCCCTGTAGCCTCAGCCTAGCCTAGGATTCCTTACCTTGGGTGGAGCTTAGTCCCATATCGGGGGTGACCCACTACTGAGCTTGATGAGCAGTGTGGTCTAAGGCTAGGAGGTTTGTGGAAGGCCTACACGTGGTTGGTGGAATTACCATTGTTTCAAAGATAAGTGTCATTATGCTTAATTATTCTGTAATTTACTAAATTGCATACCCGTGATTCTTGCAATGTTATCATGTGTTTTGTTGTGCATATGAATTATGGTTATTTCCATTAACTCTGAAATACTAGTAGTAATTTTGTGTTTAACTGTAATCAAGCAATTGTATTTCGTTAGAATGCATAATGTGTTACAAAAGAGTTTTTTCGCAGAGTAGCATGGCCCGGCTAGGGAGTTTAAGGCCGGGGAATGTTACAGTTTGGTATCAGAGCCTGGGTTACAACACTAAACCTGAATGGGCCAGATAAGTGGTCTTTAGATCGAGGTTTCAAGAAGAAAACCCCGAAAAGATCAGGACCGTTAATTGTCTAGGAAGAATTTCGGCATTTCAGGAGTTTGGTTGTCGGGAGAAGTGGGATGTGCGGCTGCATAAACCCTCGAAGCCCGAAATCATGAAATCCTGAAGAGCCAAGTAGTTGGTCGGTGACAGCTAGGCTATGGGCCCAGAGGCTAGAAAGGGTCAAAAGTTCAGAAGTCAGGAAATTCTTTGGAGCCTACGAGTCCAAAACCCCGAAACTCTGAAACCCCAAAGTCCGGAAATCTTCGGAGATGGAAGAAACTATGTATCGGATTTCGAAGATGGAAGTGATAGGAAAATCAGAGTCACTACATCGTGAACTCCCAGATACCGAAAACCTAAAACCCCGAAGTCCCGAAATTTTCGGAGATGGAAGAAATCATGTATCGGATTTTAGAGATGGAAGCGACAGGAAACTCAGAGTCACTGCATCGTGAACTCCCAGGTACCGAAACCCCGAAGTCTCAAAATATTTGGAGATAGAAGAACCGTGTGTCAAATTTCAGATATTGGAGTGACCAGAGGATGGAATTACTGCATCGTGAACTCCCGGGTACCAAAAACCTGAAACCCCAAAGTCCCAAAATCTTCGGAGATGGAAGAACTGTGAATCAGATTTCAAATATTGGAGTGACCAGAGGATGGGAGTCACTGCATCGTGAACTCTTGGGTACCGAAAACATGAAAGCCCGAAGTCCCAAAATCTTCAGATATGGAAGAATCGTGAATCAGATTTCAGATATTGGAGTGACCAGAGGATGGGAGTCACTGCATCGTGAACTCCTGGGTACCGAAAACCTGAAACCCGAAGTTTCGAAGTCCCGAAAAGTTTTTCAAGAAAAAAGAACCATAGAGGATTTTAACTGTTGGATCCTCGTGGACTGAAACCCTGAAACCCGGAGTTCCGAAGTCCTGAAATATTCAGAAGTCGAAAGCCTGAGTGGAACTTGGTAGTATAGCACTTGGTCCCAACCTTGGTTATGAGAGTAAGGAGAAAGAGGGAGCTATCACCCGAAAATTACAGAGCCGAGAAGAACTCAGAAAATTCATGGAATCGAAAATGTGTTTTTTTTTTCTTACTTCAGAATGGTTTTGAATGTGTGGAATTTGCTAAGAATGATGAATTGAGAAATCCCTATTGTCTGCATGTGTGTTTGTAGAATATTAGAAAGTGCCATAAACAAATAGGTTTTTTTTTTAGAGTAGAAATGGAAGAGGTGCATGTTGCCTTTGATTCAGAGAACGAAAGAGAAGAAAGGGATGTCAACCTAGGAGTCGAAGGATCAAACTCCAATGGGAATAGAAGAGAATTAGATAAGGAAGAGCACATAATGAAAATAATTGAAGGATTACAGAGAGATTCCCAGGCTCACCGATATGATATCCAAAAGCTCATGAAAGTCAGGGATCGACAGGGTGAATTCAACTTAAAAATGTTGAAGAGCCTAGAAAGAATAGAAAGGAAATTGGAAAAGGAGAGTAACTGAAACATGACTGAGAGTCACAGAACCCTTGAGAGGAGAAGACGATCAAGGAGTGGTAGTATACATCATCGTCACTCCCCAAATCATTCCAGTAGGGAAGCACACAATAGTTCAAGCCCATCCCCTACTAGAAAACACCGAAGATCTGGAGTGGATGAAAGGGGAGATGAATAAGATCAAGCCTCCAACGTTCGATGGAGAACATAAGAAGGAGGAAGATGTCGAGACTTGGTTGCTAGGTATGAGAAAATAATTTCAACTATAGAATTATTCTTTTCACGCAAAGGGCAGGATTTCCATGTATCAACTGAAAGGAAAAGCATCCATGTGGTGGGATCAGCTTGTGCAGGTGTAGCACATTAGAGAGAAATATATCACATGGAAGGAATTCAAGAGGTATTTCGAGTGGAAATACTTGACTAAAAGATACTATGACCGAAAGATGAAGGATTTCTTCAAACTCAAACTAGGCAACATGACCATTGATGAATACGAAAGAAGGTTTTTGGAATTACTGAAGTATGTTCCATTCATCAAAGATGAGGCTGTCAAGATTTAGAGGTATCTGAGTGGAATGCCACCTGCCATTGGTGACAAGATTCAGTATGATGATCCTAAGACTATGGAAGAAACAACAAGAAGGGAGAAATGCTTGTATGATAAGAAAAGAGAAAAACCGTCTTTTCAGAAGGCTTGGAGTGATCAGAAGAAGTTCAGGAAAGAGCAGAGGTGGAAGGGAAACAAGCCCCCCTTTTGCAGAAACAATCCTCTGGGATAGCCATATTTTAGAGAGCCTGGGAAGGATAAAGTGGGTGGGAAAATGCCAATACCACCACCTATGGAGTGTTGGGGTTGTAAAGGAAACCATAGGTACAAACATTTCCCCCACAGAAATGATAAAGTGAGAGTTCTCCACAATGTTCAGCAAGTTGAAATAGTGGAGGACATGGGAAGTAGAATGCCAAGGATATATGCAGCCCTGGACAACAAGCAAGTTGAATTTCAGTCGCACATGATTGAAGTGGAAGGTATTATTAACAACCAACCATTTAGCATTTTAATTGATTCAGGGGCTAGCCATAGTTATATAGACCCTAGAGTGGTAGAAATTTTACATTTATCAAGAAGCAAACATGAAAAGTCTTGGTTAGTGCAGTTGGCTACAGGAACCAAGAGGAAAGTCGTGGAGTTAGTCAAGTCCTGTCCTTTGGACATGAATGGACTGAGCACAAAGGATGATTTGAACATTCTTTCGTTAGGCTCTTATGAATGTTTAATTGGGATGGACTGGTTGGACCAGTACCATGCCATCTTGGACTGTCAGAACAAGGCATTCAATTTCTTAGATGAAGAAGGAAATTGGAAAACAGTCCAAGGAATTCCCAGAGCTATGGTTGTTATATAAATCTCATCAATGCAGCTGAATAATTGCTACAAAAAGGTTGTCAATTGTTTGCAACCCATGTGGAGGAAACATCCAAAGATGAAGTCTCAAAGATGGGAGACCATGCAGTACTAACAAATTTTGAAGATGTATTCCAGGAAGTACCTGGACTACCTTCGAAAAGGGATATTGATTTCTTTGTGAACTTGATTCCTGGAGAAACTCCAGTTTCGACAAATCCTTATAGAATGAGTACGCCAAAGCTGAAAGAGTTGCAATTGTAGCTTGAAGAGCTTCTAAAGAAGGGGTACATTCTCCGAAGCCTGTCACCTTGGGGTGCCTCGGTCCTGTTCGTGAAGAAGAAGTATGGGGCGTTGAGGTTGTGCATCGATTTCAGGAAATTGAACAAAGTAATGGTGAAGAACAGGTACCCTCTGCCAAGGATTGATAATCTCTTCGATCAGTTGAAGGATGCAAAGATATTTTCGAATATATATCTCAGATCAAGATATCACCAAGTAAGAATAAAGGATGAAGACATCAGCAAGACCATCTTTAGAACAAGATATGGTCATTACGAGTTCACAGTGGTACCGTTTGGGCTGTCGAACACACCTGTTGTTTTTATGTGCTTGATAAATGGTGTATTCAGGAACTATCTAGACAAGTTTTTCATAGTCTTCCTGGATGACATTTTGGTGTATTCCAAGTCATAGGAAGAGCATGAACAACACCTAAGGATGGTGCTGCAAGTGTTGAGAGAATAGCAGTTGTATGCCAAGTTGAGAAAATGCTCATTTTATCAAAGGCAGATCCATTACTTGGGGTACATTATTTCAGAAGAAGGGATCGTCATGGATCCTGAGAAGGTCGAGGCCATCAGGGAATGGTCAACACCAAGGAATGTGGCATAAGTTAGATACTTTATGGGTCTAGTAGGATATTACAGAAGTTTTATAGCAGGGTTCTCAAAGATAGCTCACTCTATCACTTCCTTGCAAAGGAAAGAGAAAATGTTTCAGTGGACTAAAGAGTGTGAGAAATGTTTCTCAGTGATTGAAGCAGTTGTTAACCAGTGCTCCAATCTTGAGGATTGCAGATCCAAATATGGATTTCATGGTGTGCACAGATGCGTGTAAAGAAGGGTTGGGAGGAGTTCTCAACCAGAATGTATTTGTAATCTGTTATGAGTCTAGGAAGCTGAAAGAGCATGAAAGGAATTATACCACTCATGATTTGGAGTTGGCAACAATTGTTCATGCTCTGAGGAAATGGAGACATTACCTCATGGGAAGGAGATTTGAATTGAGAATAGACCACAATGGTCTGAAATATTTGTTTGATCAACCAAACTTAAATGCTAGACAAAGCAGGTGGCTAGAATTTTTGTGTGAATACGACTTTGATATCAATCATATCAAGGGGAAGGAAAACAAGGTGGCCAATGCACTCAGCAGAAAGGTGCACAACTTACATTCTTCATCCATTAGCATGTATAGGAATGATATTAAGGATAGAATTTTGGAAGCTACAAATGAATATTTGCAGTACAGAGACTTGGTAGAAAAATCAACAGCAGAGTGAGAGACCGCAGAAAGAGGAAAATTACACCTTGGAAGTTGATAGAATACTTCTATACAAAAACAGAGTGTATATACCCAATGTTCAGGATTTGAAAATTGATATTCTAAGAGAAATGCATAACATGACTTATGTTGGACACCCTGGACATCAGAAGACTATGGAAGTAGTCAAAATCCATTACTTTTGGTCGGGTATGAAAAGAGAGATCGCTGAATACATCGCCAGATGTATGGAGTGCCATAAAGTTAAGGCTGAGCATAGGCATGCAACAGGGTTGCTATAGCCTTTACCACTTCCTAAGTGGAAGTGGGAAGTGGTGACAATGGATTTTATGATAGGATTTCCCAGAAAAAGAAAGATGCATGATTCAATCATGGTGGTGGTGGACAAGCTTACAAAAGATGCCCATTTTGTTCCACTAAAAACTACTCACAAGGCAACAGATGTTGTTGATATTTTCTTAAAGGAAGTGGCACGCTTGCACGGAATTCCTAAAACGATGATTGTGTCTGATAGAGACTTGAAAATCACCTCAAATTTCTGGAAAGGACTGTTCAAAGGATTCAGAATAAATTTGAACTTTAATATAGCGTATCATCCTGAGTCTGATGGACAGACAAAGAGGGTGAACAGAGTAATAGAAGACATACCAAGAATGTATGTGATGGATAAACCATAAACATGGGAAGACTACCTGCACTTGGTAGAATTCGCCTACAACAATGGGTATCATGCATCGTTGAAGATGAGACCATTTGAAGCACTTTATGGAAGAAAGTGCAATACTCCATTGAGCTGGGATAATCTAGTTGATAGAGTAGTAGTTGGGCCAGAGTTTCTTAAGGAGATGGAGGACCAAATGATAAAAATTGAACAGAATTTGAAAGGTTCCCAGGATAGGCAGAAAAGTTATGCTAATAAGAACAGAACCCATAGAGAATTCAAAGTGGGTGATCATGTTTTCTTGAAAGTGAAAACTAACAGGATTTCCCTGAAGCTGGGAAGTTGTGCTAAGTTGGCAGCCATATTTTGTGGGCCATTTGAGATCCTAGAAAGGATTGGGCCAATTGCATACATGATTGCATTACCTACATCTATGACTATACATAATGTGTTTCATGTTTCATTGCTTAAGAAATATATACCTTATGCTAATCATGTTATTGATTGGTATGTGATTCAGGTGGAACCATAAGGTGTTTTGCAAGTGCATCCTGTGCACATATTGGACAGGAAAAACAAACAGCTCCGGAATCGAGCTATAAATCTTGTAAAGGTCCAGTGGACCTGGTATAGTCGAGGATGTGACATGGGAGCATGAAGAGGTTATGCAGGCAGAGTACCTGCATCTTTTTGAAAATTTTAAAAAGCTTGCAGATGCAGTGTAAAGTTGCACTAAGGACAATGAAAAAATAAGGGGAGGGGAATTGTAATGTCCCCAAGGCTGAGCCCTGTTGTAAATCATGTTTATGAAATGAATTGTGATTATGTTTTATAGGCTAGTGAGACAATTTTATGTAAGATGGTGGGCTTATGTGAATATTAGGCCAGAGAACCTAAGTGTTGAAGGCCAAGAGCCTGATTTTTGTATATGTAGCTATGCACATTATTAATAAAAATATAAATACCACTGCGTGCAGACCGACCATGATGAATGGGTGATGGGGGACTAAGCTTCAATAGAGTGGGTGAGGGATTAGGGGCTGGAAGGTGGGAAGAGGGGCCAAGTGTTAATCCTAGGGGATTAAGTCCTTGGGACTAATATTTTAATATTAGTCCAAAGGACATGTGAAATATATGTTTTTACACTAAGCTCTTGGAAGGGGGAAACAAGTGCAAAAGGGAACGCATGCTGATGGAACACATCCAACTTCATGGGTAACAAGTGTCAACCCAAGCACATGCAGATAAAATAGATGAGTTGAGCCGTGATGGTGGTTCCTCCTCCATTCCACCATCGACCATATGAATTCGTGGATCACGTCTGACCTCTGGAAGCATACCCTCACGCAGTCTGAAAACCCTCGCGCATCTTTGAAACCCTAAGTCTGATACTCGAAGCTGTGTTGATTTCTGGGAAGCTGGTACTTTCCCTGGTTTGAACCATTGAGTATGTGCCAACCCCTGCGTGGGTTACATGTCATGCACCCATCTGTCAAAACAATGAGTCTATCTCGTAATTGTTGAGCTAGGTTGGGTGAAGTATTTGTCTGTCATCCATTTGGGAAGCTCGGGACTATTCCAGTTGATTGTGGCAGCCATGCAGTGCTTGGTTTTGTGTGGCTTGTTAGCCAACAGATACAACACTCTCTCCAAGTGAGAGAAGTGGTTGAGGTTGAAGGGTTAGGTTTCCTGGCCTATGAGTGACTCTCTCCAGGTGAGAGAGTGCATGCAGGAAGGAGAGAACTCCTAGAAGGAACCCTGTTGCTACCACAGAGCTCAGATATTTCCAGTTCAGTCTGTTGCTGAAGCCCAAGGCAAGGGAGGTTAGCAGCCAAAGGACTTTCTAGGTGACAAAGAAGGTGTATACTCCTGAGGTGGGACATGCATGTGGGGAAAGAGAGTCTGTGGGCAGTGGGCATAAGTGGTTCCTGGGAGAGAATCCTTCCTTGTGACTGTGTGTTTTCCCTGTAACCTCAGCCTAGCCTAGGATTCCTTGCCTTAGGTGGAGCGTAGTCCCAGCTCGAGGGTGACCCACTGCTGAGCTTGATGAGTAGTGTGGTCTAAGGCTGGGAGGTTCATGGAAGGCCTGCACGTGGTTGGTGGAATTACCACCATTTCAAAGATAAGTGTCATTATGGTTAATTATTCTGTAACTTACTAAATTGCATACCTGTGATTCTTTCAATGTTATCACGTGTTTTGTTGTGCATATGAATTATGGTTATTTCCATTAACTCTGAAATATTAGAAGTAATTTTGTGTTTACCTGTAATTAAGCAATTGTATTTTGTTAGAATGCATAATGTGTTATAGAAGAGTTTTTCTGCAGAGTAGCGTGGCCCGGCCAGGGATTTTAAGGCCGGGGAACGTTACAGGATGTGATCTTATGAATCCTTCTTCTTATTGAGGCATATATGTCTGTTGTTGATTATGAAATCTCAATCTTCTCGGTGCAGGAGTGTCCATGTAATCTTCCTTGTATATCATATTATCCCCTTTGATTGTTTCTACATAGATTTTTGGATATGTTTCTTTCTCTATTTTTTTGGAGCTTGATCCCTTTTTTGTCTGATTGTATCCAAGTATGATCTTGTCAAAATGAGATTTTTGACTACTGATAATGTCATCCAAAACTTTTGGGATATTCTACATATTTTTCTTTTGAATATCCTTTCTTAGTGTGACAATCTCTGCTTCCAAGTTTCCAATGATCCCGTACTTTTCTTCTAGTTGTTCTTTGAGTGCTTCTTCAATTATTTTATCTTATTCTATTTGAACCTTCAATTTTGTGATCATTTGTTCTAGTTCTTGAGTATCTTTTTTCTTGTCTAGTTCTTCTTGTAGTTTCGTTTTTTTCTTCTTTTATATTCTGATAACTTCTATGGCACACATTAATTCTTCTCGAAATTCAACTTCTACCTCTTCAATTTCTTCTTCAACTTATTAATATCCTTCTTTGGATTCGTGTTGGCCCTTGACCAAGTTTTGAGGGTTCTTGGTCGTGTTTGACCTATTTTTGGGGATTTTGACAAGCTATTGAAGGTGGAGCGCAAGAAGAAGCGGAGATCGTGGGATATTTGCCCCTTTTTGGGTCCTTTTTGGGTTTTGGGATTATGTAATGAGAATGGGATGTCGGCCCATGGGCTTACCCATGCTTAGGCCTATTTTGTAATATATAAGTAGATGTCTAGGTGATGTAAGGAGAGGGAGAGGCATCTATGTGATGTTGTGCTAAGTGAAAGTATGGTTTGTATATGCTTTGTGCATACTGTGAGAGACTTACAGAGCTAAGTGAAAGTGGTTCTAACAGACTGTGGAAGGATTTGTGTTGTAATTGATCCAGATTATTTTCGGCACGAAATGAGATTGGAGATATAATAAATAAATTCACAGAGATATCACAGATATTCAATAATATAACAGAAATGTATCAGAGATGTAACCATAAACATAGATATACAGTAATACACAATTTGTATTAATCAAAGAAATGTACAGAGACTGTATAAATACACAGTGAAAGACTCGCTAGAATGGTGCCAGCTTATCTCTGAGAAGAGATGTGATGGCTACTCACATTCACAAGAATATGATTACAATGAGGATCTGAAGGCCTTTTTACAATAAGAAGGAATGCCAAAAACCCTAGACATCCAAAAACCTAACCCTAGGAGATGAAGCGCTAAAAGTCATGTGGGTCCCATTTGGGTAAGTGAGTACATCAATTTCCCGGGGTCATAACTTTTTCATACGATATCCATTTTAGGCATGTGATAGCTCATTCGAAAGGTATAAAAAAAACTTCATTTGGGCCCTCAAAATGGCCCCGGAAGTTAAAACCAGGTAAAAATAGTAAATTGCCAAAATTGCCAGAAAATTGGTTTGAGCCATCTAGAAAAGGTGGGTGGCCACCGATATCCACCTGGATCAATCCTACCTCATTAAGAAGCAATGGTATCCATTGTGTTGAGTTCTCAAGGGAGAGGGAAAAGCGTTTGTTGAATCTGCATCTTGGTGAGATGCTTGTGTTACTGGAGACGTCATGCTACTCAATTTGTGGAAATCTATCACGAACCTATTGAGGTTGAGGCTATTCAACAAGTTGAGATACATGAGAGGGAAATGTGCAGAAGGAATCTTTGCACTTTGTTGCAGCCTTGTTGACCTGCTTCTGTTGGATAGAAGGTGCTTGGGGCAAGGCTGTAGTGGTTGTAGTGTCCTTTTGTTCTCCTTTTGAACAGATTGTGAAGAGGCTGAATTTTCCAGTATGAGATACTACCTTGCGACACTTTTTAGGTGGAAAAGTAGCCGAAACGACCTCTAGTATTCTGTAGAGATGACCTCCCAAAGTAACAATGACACTACAGGGTCGAGACTCATAAACAACATGGTGTCTCTACATATATGGTTGGCCCAAGAGAACATCACAGACATCCAGTGGGGCAACATCACATAATACCTCATCCTTGAAGGATTGGATGCCATATGACAATCGACACTGTTGGTTGACATAGAGATCCTGTCCTTTCTGAAGCCACCCGATCTTGTATGGTTCTAGGTGTGGTGTTGTCGACAATCCCAACTGTTTGACAACCTCTGCTGAGATGACGCTTTTCTAGCTTCCGCTATCAACAATAGAATGCAGCGGGGTCCCCTTCACCCACATCTATGAATGAAAAAGGTGCTCCCCCTCTTTAGGATCTGTTGATTCTTCTAGTTGAATTACTGCGATCGCAATAATAGCAGTGGGGTCTGCATCAATGATATATCCTTCACCAGTATTTTCAAAATCAGATTCTAAATTAGGGTTCGGCTCCTTGTATTTGATCTCGGCCACCAATGACTATTTTGAGCGACATTCATTGGTGTTTTCCTAGGGGATTTTGTGGAAATCACACCATTTTTCAGTGTCCTTCTTTGTCTTCCCATGACCCTTCTTTTCCTGTGTCTTGGAATGGTTTTCGAGAGACTGTTTGTTAGGGTCATCTTTGTCATACTTTGGTTGTTGCAGATTTGCAGACCCAAATTCCCATTTGTTCAAGTGATTAAATTTCTACTCAATTTTAACAACATATTGATAAGCAGCACCGAGTGATGAGATGTCCAGAAAATCCATTTCAGTTTGGATGTATCTCTGTAGAGCCCCATGGTATTTCATAACCAAATGTCGCTCATATTATTTGATACCCAGCTTGGTTCGCAAGGTATGGAAGGTATTGGTGAACTCCAGAACTGCTTGGCCCCTCTCTTGTCGTAGTGTGTTCCATATCATGTACTGGTCCTCATAGTTTCCAACAGGGTAATACTGTTCTTTTACTGCATCCACAAAAAAATCCCAAGTGGGATCAACCCCATATATTTCAGACTCCTCTGTGGAAATTTTCTGCCAGTAAGTTTCCCACCAATGTTTGACATGAGGGAGAGCTTTAAGGAGTGCGAAGGTGATCTTTTCTTTGTCGGAAAAATTGTGAACAGAGAAATAACCTTCTAGCAGAGTTAACCATTTTTCTAGGACTTATGCATCTATCTGTCCTTCAAATACAAGAATATCAAAATTAACTTGTACCTTGAAAGGCGAGGTTCCTCCAAAGTGGCCACTTGATGAAGATGCACCTGATACTATCAGTAGGCATTGAAGGATGTGGGAAAAATTCTCCATCATTTCATCCCTCTGTCGTGTGAGAGTTTGCTCAAGCAACAAATTGATAGGATCATATTTTCTTCTGCCATTGCTTGGGTGTGTGAGAGCGATTGTATTCAAGAGAGAGAATCTTGAGACCAAAATTTCTATAATCAGACCTCGTCGGGGACATGCACTAAAAAAATGATCAAGAGCAGCCTGCTTTGATACCACTGATCCAGATTATTTTCGGCACGAAATGAGATCGGAGATATAATAAAGAAATGCACAGAGATATCACAGATATTCAATAATATAACAAAAATGTATGAGAGATGAAACCATAA
>SNQJ01S0199525.1:0-17064 GCA_010110895.2 Picea sitchensis | reverse complement strand
CAACTTCATGGAAAAGTCCTCAACGGGATTATTGAAGCATTGTGGCTCGAATTGTAAGCCAAGGATGATCTCTTGTCTAAGTTACAACATGGTGGATGAATGGAGGACAAAGATCATTCTACCGTGGATGCACAAACTCAAACTGAGGTATATGATGTTTCTTCATGTTCAATGTTTTCTCAGTATGAAACTAACGTGGGCATGAATCTCTTAATGAATATGGGATACAAAGGAGGTGGACTTGGCATTCATGGCCAAGGAGTCACTCAGCAATTAGAGGTGGTACAAAGACCACGATTTGCAGGTTTGGGATACGGTCAAGAGGAGATTGGAGAGTGCTCAAATTCTGCTGAAGCACAAGCCACTTCAAAAACCATTTCTACATCAATGGATTCCAAGAGAGGAGTCAAATAATCTAGTCCTAGTCCTCGTCATATCTAAAACAAGTTTAAGCATCGATGGTGTAAGCTTCATGTTTAGTCAAATTATTTCTTTGATTTTAAGAAGCGTGATTCTTGCAATATGCATTCGTGCACTCGAAATTCTAACCCTGATGTAGCCAAAAATCACAAGAAGAAAACTTCGGTAAAGAAGACGAGCATGTCCACTGGAAGTGAGACAAAGAAGAAGGAAACTCTTTCATGTCCTCGTGAAAATAATATTATGTTGAAGGGAAAATGAAGAAATTATTGCAGCCATTGTAATCTAAGTGGTCATTGGTAGAAGAAGTGTTGGAAGCTTCATCCCGAGCTTTGTCACACACCAAGCAAGAAATTTGTCGAAGCATCCACCAAGAAAGAGGTTGCACAAAGGGTGATGAAAGAACTTGTGATCAATGTTCTAGCATTTATCTCTGAAGAAACGCAGTTGCAAAAGGAAGGCACCTTTGATTAGTTAGGTAAGTAGTGGTTATCATTTCTTCAAAATTGAAATATTTTGGTTACTTAACATGTTTTGCAGCAAAGAAAAATGTCATTACAACTCAGGCATTATAATGGTGCAATCAATCATTATGCTTGGAAAGACTCACGAGTACCTTGCACCAGCTAATGTTATCTCAGGAATACCAGTGCCAAGATGGACATGTGCAGTTTTGTTGTGGTTTCACGTGAAATAACCTCTGAGACCAAATTTATAAGCAATTGGAAAACAATGTGTGTTGAGACCAAAGCGGAAAAATCTACGAACAACTAATTTGGATAATGTATCATTGAATGTGTTTGGTTTGTAGACCTATGATGATGGAGGAATATGCAGAAGATGATGTCATAGGAAATGCACTGCAAAAGTGTGATCAAATATCTGTGACATTGCCTGAGGATCTTTATGGCAGTGGGCCATCAGCTAGCACCATGTGTTGCGATAGGTATGTAGAAGTGGATGCTACTACAGAAAGAATTGCAATACAGGTGAACTTTGATTCCATAGAAGGAGCAAACACCATGGATAATGGAGAGAAGGAAGGCCTGCTTCAGTTTCCATCTGATAAGGCACTTCTTACTAATCCCAGTTTTGTAGTTTACATTAAGAAGTATGCATAAGACGAAGATGCTTTCTTTGTTGAGAATCTCTCAATTGTCTGCAAAGGAATTTTGTGGGTCATTTGCAGGTGAAGGAAACCATGGTGAAGGTTTACCCCACCATGAGTGAGTAGTACAAGGCCGCCATTGACAAATGCAAGAGGAAGCTCCGAGCCCTCATCGCTGAGAAGAACTATGCGTCGATCATGGTTCGAATCGCATGGCACGAGGCTGGGACTATGCGTCGATCATGGTTCGAATCGCATCGCATGCCTGTATTGACATCGAAAGTCCCAGTGTCGTGGTATAGATGCCAAGTACGTCAGAAATCTCAATGTGAACTCCAGAGGGAAAGAACTCCATGTCTCTGTTTTGAAGGTTTGATGCTACATAGATTTGTATGTGTTGGAAAGCAAGGAGAGTTTTGGAAACAATGTGGAGTTTGGCCACTGTCGTGAGAGATGGAGCCATCTCTTTATATGTTTGGTCGTGGGAATGGTCGATGTTCAAGGTGAATTCCCCTTGACAGTTGAGTCATGCACGGAGTTGATGCATTGACTCCTTACCATTTTTATGCAAAAATAGCATGACTATCTTAACCAATTACATTGCAACAATTACAATGAACTCAAGCGAAATGAGAAGGTCAATTTTGCCAGATTGGGAACTGCTGCAAATTAATCGTTGCTTCCAAAGAATTTTTGTCATGATATCCCCGTGAGCCAATGAAAAATCACCATGGATCGAAGAGATTGTTGGGAATTTACAACTTACGAGCAATGCATCAAAGTCAAATGGGAGGATTAAAACTTTGGTAAAGAACTTTGATTAAAGTTTTTATTTTATTAAGTGCTTGTATGGTATTTGAGCACTAACCTCATTTTTGTATTTGAAAAATATTGTGGCAAGAGGAAACCCAAACATTAATGCACCTTGAGGGCATGTTGTTTTAAAATTAAATATGATGTAAATTGGATATTGAAGCTTTGTAAAAAGGGATTTTTAGCCACTATTATGTAAGGAGAGTGAGAGGCGTTAATTTTGCGCCTTAAGCCCTAATTGGATTCATTGTAAACATCATGTAATCAGTTGAATGAGGGGACTTGCCTAAGCCATTTTGGCATTCCTTGTAAACTTGACCAATGAGTATGATTATAAACTCTTGGAAAGTAAGGTACTCCAAAGATTGTAATACAAGTCATCAACTATGAGTTGCAAATTTATGCAAATGTGAGCTTCAACATTCCAGCTCCGAAGAACAGAGGTGAAGGAGACATGGATGTGCCTTTTTCCAAACATTTGCTTTGCAATAGTGGCAAGTGTTGGCTTTGCATTCTGATTCTGAAGTACGTAGGTGAAGGAGTCTTGAAAGAATGTGCCTTGTGAAGACATTTGCATAGAGATAAAGTTGATACTTTTGGAGACCAAAAGGTTCTTTTGTGGGGAGGCATGATTCGGGCAGATCTCCACACATGGGAAGGACTTTTACTTTGTTCATCAAGTTGATTTAAAGTTGGCAACAAAGTGGTGAAAGTGGTGAATTTATGCTTTTATGAGTTTTATAATCTCACACATTTTTATTAATGCTTTGTGAGATAAGTCTCATGCATTTATTATTTTATTTGATTTATTATGTGTGAGATGCTTATGTATTTTATCATGCTTTAAATAATCTTTTGAAAAAAACTCATGCATTTAATTCTTTTTGTAAAATGATTAATACTTGTGAGGGAAAATGTGCCTCACGTATTTTTCATTAAAATTATAATTTTGGAAATTGGTTTTTATGTGAGAAACCACCTCACACCAATTTGTCATTATTCTCAATTATAGGTTGAGAGAATCAAGGGCATGGTTGAAAAGTCTTTGGGTGGTTTTGAGACTTTTCCCATTATGTGCTTGAAGTTAGTTTGAGATCCTACATTTATCGATCTTGTTTTTCCTCTTTTTTAATTACATCTTATTATTGTGGATCTAGGAATTAATGCTCTTTTTAAGGGAGAGTGAGGGAAAACTATATAATTCCTTATGTGAGCCATATGTAGAGGGAGAGTGATGAGGAATTAATGAGGAGAGTTAGAGAGCCATAGTGCTACTACTCCTAAGTATTGAGAGACTTATTCATGTAAGGAATTATACTTCTTGATGTATGGAGAGATATGAGTGTGAGTAGTCTTCTTGAATCCTCATTGAAGGAGAAGCCATATCTTATGTAATCATTTATGAGAAGGTTCCAACATCTTTTGAAGAAGGAATGAAAGCGATATGTATTCCAATTGAAGCGGGTCCGAAGACGTAGCCCAGGAAGGGGCGAACTCCATTATCAACATCGGTTGTCTCTCTCTTGTCTTTTCATGTGCGTTATTCCATTTTGAATTCATGTGTGTTATGTATTGTTGTTTAAAAGCATGGTTAATAATGGACTCATATGCCATTTAATCCTTATGCAATTAATTCGTCAGAAAACGATTCTCGATTGAAAACTTGTGTAGAGTAAGTACTCACCCATTTTTCAGATCATCTATTTAGGTATTTAACATTTGGTATCAAAACTCTTTCTTTGGCCAAGGAAGGAAGAATTGTGTTTCCCCTTTTTGCAGAATTTTTAAAGGAAAAAAGGGGGCGGTGCACTTCAGCTTAAGTTATGAAACTTCCTGGGAATAATTTGTAGAAACAAGTTGGTTATTTTAATTCCTCTCAGAAAAACACCCAATTAAAAAAAAAAAAATTGTTCAAAACGGAGTATGGGAAGTAAAGTTATCAACATTTTAAATCTGACAAATTTTCAGGGTTTTTTCGGAAAAAGACAGTGTGATTTGCACAGTAAGTTATTTTTTATAAACCTTATTTTTTGTTGAAGATTTATTGTAAAAAAGTTAAATTTTAGTGGAATAGATGATGGCCCTAATATTGAAGCATTCATCAAAGAAAGGAAGTCAACATGGGAAGAGGATTGGACATTTTGGGTAGAGTTAAAATTACGAGGTGATGCAGCCATTTGGTGGAAATTGCTTAACTATAGCGAGATGATGACACTCTCCAATGAAGAATTTGAAAAAGTATTGTTGGATAGGTGGTCTCATGTTAAAAAAAAATGATATAGATATCACTAAGGGTTTATTTTCATATGCCAACTCTATATTGCACGTTCATGGTTGTATTCAAAAAGAGAAGGTTATTGTTTCTATTAACCCTAGTTGCCAACAAAATTTTATCTATGTTCAATTGGTTGATAGATTGCAAGTTCCCACAAAGAATATTCAAATCACTCAGGTTTATGGTAAAAACGTTCAAATTTTTAAAGATTTGAAGCTCACTCTGGATAAATATGTGTTGCATTCTAATTTTTTTCCATTGATATGAATGATGTGGATGTTATTCTTGGATATCCTTGGATGGCCACAATTGGTACAATGAATATTAATGTGGAAAATAAATTTATGAAACTTTGGTACAAGAAAAAAATACTTACATTGTAGGATGTGTCTCTTGGTAAGAAAGAAGGGCCCACGAGGGAAAGTAAAATAGTTATTTCATAATTTGTAGTTGCATTAGAGGCAGAGTCTACAAAAGGACAGGAAACAAAGCCCCATGAAGAACACAGTAAAGAAGTCAAGAGGATCATTGACTCAAAGGAACACAGTATTTCAGAGTTGAATAAAAAAGGACTGATTCCTAAAGTTGTCTTATATCGACATCCACACCACATAGAGGAACATCAGTCATCAAGGCATGGGCATGAACATCAACACACTTTTTATGGACCCACATGGCACCAGAAAGGAAATTGATCAAGAGGTGCTTGGAGGAATACCAACACTACAGGATGCTATTAGGATAGAGCAACATCCCCAGGGCACCAAAGGCGCAATAAGGATCACGATCAGGGTGACACGACAAAAAATGGGCATCATGTTCTTCTTCCATTAGGATGGATGGATGCTTGTACTCGGTACCAATTGGCTACATTGCTTAGTTGATCATATTGCATGGTTTCTTCTCATGTTTTGAGGACGAAACATACGAAGGGGGATGGAATATAGTATACCTAGGGAGGTAATATGAGGTACCCAATGGGAGTAATAATAAATATATGACCATGTACATGTAATGATGTGAACACAATAATGGTAAGAAGGCTTTCTAGAAGGTTCCACCTACTAGAATATTCCTTCTTTATAATGTTCATAGGAGAGAGAGAGAGAGAGAGAGAATGTTATATAAAGAAGTGTAAGCAATGCATTGAAGCATAGTAAAGAATATTGTGATTGATGAGCAAGCAAGTAGTGCTCAAAGAGTGCATTCCTTTCATAAGGAATAATATATGGTGTTACCCTACCTCAAGGATTTTGACTACATTCTCGTGTTGAATATTTGGTGAATGGCTTGGTTTATTCATATTGAGATTAAGAGTTATTTCTTAAATTATATTTGTAGGTCTATTTAGGTATTTAATAGAACCTTCTAGTGAGTCATCTTACATTTATTGCATTCACATTGGGCATTATTAAAAGTGTCCTTTATACATAACAATACTTGTATGTTATCATTAAATTTTAATAATCATGTATTTTATAAATTCAATCAATCAATATTAAGTAATCATGAAAAAATATTAAATACTACAAAGTTATAAAATTTACTGAAAATATTAATTAGTTATTAAATATACATATTTTTTTATAATAAACTAATTATTATTTGATATCATTAATGCTCAAATTTAGCATTGTAGTACCAGTGCTCCTCTTTGATATTGGAGAAATGATGTTCCACTTTGGTATTGGAGCATTGATATCGATGCACTAATGGACTCGCAGCATCAGTGAAGCATTCACACCAATGTTTCACCTTGTCCTTGGAGCATTGGTATTCATATGTCCTTGGAGCATCGAAATAAAAGACATCTATAAAGACTTTTTCTCACTATCCAAAACCTCCACTAAAATCTTCGAAAAATCCTTCGTACCCATCAATGGAGGGTTTTTTTAGCATTTTGCACAATCTTATAACACAAAAAACCTCCAATAATTGGCATTTTCTTTGTAGTCATTGCGATTGTTTTTCAGATCCAAACTCTTTGTTACCTTTCTGTCGAAATGTTTGCTTAATATTGATAGCATAACTGTAAGCAAATCCCAATGAATAGATGTCTAGAAAATCCATTTTATTTTGGATGTATCTATGTAGGTCATTGTGGTATTTCAAAACGAAGTGTCGCTTAGAGTCTCGAATACCTAGTTTTGTATGCAATGTATAAAGTGCATCGATGTACTCTGACACAATATGTTTTTTACCTTGGCATAAGATCACCCATATTGTGTACTAGCCTTCATAGTTCCAATAGGTACATTCTCCTCCTTAAGGGCATCGCCAAATTCTCCCCAAGTAGGTTATGTCATATATAATTTAGAATCTCCAATTAGTTGCACATAGTGAGTATCCCACTGATTTTCAACATAATGAAGGGATTTTAGGAGTACAAAAGTATTATTCTCGCTGTTGGAAAAATTATGAACAATGAAATAACCCTTTAGTAGATTTAAACACCTCCCCAAAGCTTGTGTGTCTATTTGGCCTTCAAATAGAGGGCTATCAAATATAACTTTGAAACTTGAAAGTTATTGTTCCTTCAAAATAATTACTTGTCAAAGGAGCCTTCATTGTTATTGGGAGTCATAAGAGGAACCTTTTCTTGTATCATTTCATCCACCATGGGAGGTTGCTTGGTTAACAAGGGAAATATTTGTTGGGATTGGTTAGTTTGAGGCCCAACTCCATGGGACCCCAACCTTGTCAAAGACATGCATGGAAAAAGAAGAGAGAGCATATTTCCTTGAACCATTGATCCAAATTGTCTTGAGAACAAAATGAAAGAACATGCAATATTATAGAAATATAAGTATAGTATTGAAAGTAGAATATTGTAGTGAAAATCAAATTTTATTAATGAATCAAATGGTGAAAAGCATTGTAATATACATGACGATGTTGAATGGCTAGAATGGTGGTACTAGCTTAATTATCCCTCAAAAGAGATGTGATGACTATGCTCATCTGTAGAATATGTTATAAACAGACGTTGAAACTACATTTTATAATACACCAACAAAACCTAAGAAGAGAAACACTAAAATGAAAGAACACTAACCCTAACATGATTAGGGTTGTAATGTCCCCCTATAATCCCCATTTTAATTAATGCTTAATGTAGATATAATGAATGGTTGTGGCCAAGCGATGTATATGTGAATTATGTTTCTAAATTTTAATAAATAAAATGTGATTCCAGCTACTGGGGGATATGGACATAGATGGGGTTGATTAATCCACAAGAGAGGGGAATGCACAGGAGTGTCTAGGAGGGGTCCAAGGGGGGAATTATTCATCGGTATTAATCCAAACCCACATTCCTGAAATTTATTATGATTATCTCTTAACTCCTATTTTTTGTTTGAGTGTGGAAGAGCCCAATCATTGAATTTATGTAAGAGGGTGGGTGTGATAAGTCACATCCCATAATTATTGGGAGCATGGGAGTGAGTACAATCAGTTTGGGGAAGAATGTAAGTCAACAAAGTAAGCCAAAGAGAGGAAAATCTGTATGGGAAGTTACAACAATTTTAGAGTGTCGTGTTTTTGGTGAACAACAAGCAGAGAACAAGGAAGAAGAGCATTGGAGTTGGAGCAACCGTGGAGGGTGAATTCTAGAGTGTATTTGGAGTGGAAGATTGAAGATCCAGGTTGTTATGCCTGAAGAGTGACCTCATGTGCGAGTTACATTGTAACAACAAGTGATTGTTGTTGTTTTTCTAGTAGTTTTCCTAACAGTGAGTTCCCTCGATTTTCCGAGTAGAGAGATTCCTAGTTACATGTGCCATAGAGACCCTGATAAACTACTAGGATGCCTGATGGACTAAGATCAGTGAAGGGGTACATTCTTTTGGTTGGGCAGGTCGAGAGGAAAAGAGTTGGTGGAAAATCAGGATAGTTGTAGGAGAATACCAACTCAGGGGTGACTTGTTGTTGAGATCTAGAACAACAAATCTATGGTTGGGTGGAATGTCTGTCCCAAGTAGTTGGTTGCACAATTATTTTAAAATATCAGTGTTTTATCTATTTATGTGTTATATTATGAGCTTAATGGTTGTGCATTCACTCTATGTTTAATAAGGACTTATATGTTGTTGTGTTGAGTTATTTAAATTGCATTCATGACGATTTTTAGCATGTTGCATATGCATTTAATTAATGGTATTAGACAATAGTTAAATTTGTGTGTAATTCGTAGCTGGTAAGCTACAGGAAATTAGTTAGAAGGATTTTTTTTAATTTATGTGTAATTTCAAACATACATGACCTCAACTAGGTTGGGGAACGTTACATTATGGTATCATAGCTTCTGGTTCAAACACCGGGCTTGTATGGGATACGTTCAATGTAAATTTGGGTGAAATTCGTTGTTATAGATTTTGGGTTTGTGACGTATTTGGGGAAATTAATGAATTCCATAGTGAAATCCCCAAATTTCTTAGAGAATTTAGGTTGTAATTGCCTCAGAACCCTCTCAGAGGTGATCAAGGATGACACGTGGAAAAGGCATGACATGGAATCTAAGCTGACAAGTGACGTGGTTTTTGAGATGGTTGGTGACGTAGCGTCATTGTTACATGGACCAATCAGACGCTACCACATGGAACCCTCTAATTGGCCAAGAAGTTTATGTACCCAAATTGGTAAATGGATGGTCGATTGGGATCGAACCCCTGACCTCTAGTCTATGAAAGCAATGATTTCACCAACAAACCAACGATAAATATTGGGAACTAATGTCGAACCTTTCACATTTAAAGTAAATTTTAATGGCTATACTAAAGAGGGGAGGTTCGTGGGTTTGACCCCATGACCTCCCCACCGACCAACGTACCAAATATATCTGCCAACCAACGTTCCAAAGTGTTATTGCTTGGCATAATTGCCAAGCTTTATCCTTTTTTTTCAAAATATTCTAAATCACCGCAAATACAAATAGCATGTGGGCTCGACCCCACGTCTGTTGGATCCAAATTTCTATAACAAGGTTGAACCACCAGTGCGTCACACACATTCCTTTGGAAAAGAATGCAATAATTTAAGCTTTTAAGTCCACATTCTGACTGTGTATTGATTTAAAATCAGTCTTTTAACCTTCTCAGTGGACAACAAAGGGGAGAGAGGAAATTTCAAAGGCTTTTGGAGGCCATTGTGCCACAACATAGCATAAGACTAATTGATGAAAATGAGTTCTTGGATGTAATTTTTCCATTTTGCATCTTAATTGAAGAGGCCAATCCATTGGAAGCGAACCCATAGACGTTGCCCACATTGGGTGAACTCCATTATCAATTTCGTTGTGTCCATTTATCTCTTTTGTTACTTATAATTATATTCTTAGTCTCTTACCCATTAATGAACTCGATTTCCACATTCTGTAAGAAAAATAGTTATTTTAAAGATCCAGATCAATTTTGGTATCATAGCTAGCAAGCTAGAACCCTCATCCTCTTGGTTGGGTAAGTGATGATGCAAAGCTACAAGTAACTAGACAATGTAAACTTATATTTGCTATCACTTCTAAATTTGTTGATGAGGTTGAACTGGATGTAGTTCTTCTTGATATTTGCGGAATAGCATTGGGAAGCCCTTACTTATATGACAAGAAAGCCATTTTCTTCATGGAGGAGAACAAATATCACCTCACTAAATATGGAATTGAATATATTGTAAGAGCACACAACATGAAGACTAACTTATCTCTTGTTAGTGTAGGGAAAATGAAGAGGTTCATAAATACTAGCAACAACTTTGCACTCATGATTGTGAAAGCCAAAGATGTTGACAAATCTGATGTTTTCAGGGTTGTCATCCTTCTCATAAGAATGAATTGATTAAGGTCATTTCTAACTATGAAGAGATATTTCAGGAACCTAAAGGATTGTCTCCCAAGAGGGAGATTCAACTGCAACATGATGTCCCTCTTCTTAATATTGGCATTTAAATGATGTCAGTGATTAAGAATGTTGAGATAAATAAGCAAGTTCAAGACTTTCTTGATAAGGGAGTCATCAGGCCAAGTACATCTCCATGTGGATCTCCTATTGTAATGGTACCAAAGAAGGATGGTACATGGAGGATGTGCATTGACTTTTGTGCATTAAACAAAATCATGGTGAAAAATTGATACCCTCTTCCTCAAGTTGATGATTTATTAAATTAGTTGAAAGATGTTGCTTATTTCACTAACTTAGACTTGAGAAGTGGTTATCACCAGATTCGTATTGCAGAAGGTGATGTTTGGAAAACCGCTTTCAAAACAAAGCAAGGATTGCTTGAATGGTTAGTGATGCCTTTTGGGCTTTGTCATGCCCTGACAAATTTTATGCATGTGATGAATGATGTATTTCGACCATTCATTGATGACTTTGTAATAGTATACTTAGATGATATTATTGTGTTCAGTAGAAATTGGGATGGGCATGTCAAGCATGTTAGACAAGTCTTGGAAACTTTGAAAAAGGAGAAATTGTATGTAAAAATGTCAAAGTGTGAATTTGGAAAAACTTCATTAATGTACTTGGGTTATATTGTAGGGGGTGATGAATTTAAAATAGATCCCTCTAAGGTTGAAGTGATTATAAATTGGCCCAAGCCTACATCAAAAACAAAAGTTAGAATCTTCTTAGGAGTAATCCAGTACTAGAGAAAATTTATTGCTAACTTCTCGTTTATTGCATCTCCTTTACATGCTTTGACTAGTGTGAAACAAGTCTTTCAGTGGGGAGGCAAGCAACAAAAGGCCTTTGATACATTGAAAGAAAAGATCAGCATAACACCAGTGTTAGCATTACCAGACTTATAACAACCATTCGAGATAGAGATCGATGCGAGTAGATATGCCATGGGGGCAATTTTGATGCAACAACGTAAGCCAATATGTTATCATTCTGACACCTTTTCTAAAGTTATTATTAATTATCCTACCTATGATAAAGAGTTGTATGAATTAGTACAAAGTGTTAAAAAGTGGAAGCATTACTTAATGGGTAAAGAAACAATCATTCACGTAGATCGTCAACCATTACAGTATCTTCAATCACAAACAAAGCTACAAGAATCAAGGCATTTTATATGGATGGGATTTCTAAAACGGTTTCATTTGGTTATTAGATATAAAAATGGTGTAAACAACAAGTGGTTGACATGCTATCCATACCTCCTATTAATACATCTATTGTCTTACAAAATGATTCTTTGCCACATGACAATTATGTTGAACAGTATGCTAGGGATGAGGACTTTAAAAATGTATATGAGAGGTTAACCCATGGTTCACAAGTGGAAGATTATTGTTTGCAGAGCAAGTTACTCTACCATCTTAACAAAATATGTATTCCCAAAGATGAAAGAGTTCATGTAATCAAAGAAGCTCATACTTCTCTTATTTATGGGCATTTTGGGGTAGGAAAAATTGTATCTCATTTACAAAGATTTTGTTATTAGCCTCAGATGAAGGAAATTGTATTTAAGTAGGTAAAAGGGTGTGTGTTGTGTGCTACTAGTAAACCCACTAGTATAAAGTTGGGTTTGTATACACCTCTCTTGTACCTTCTCATCTGTGGGCGAGTATCTCTATGGATTTTGTAGGGGGTTTACCTATGTCCAAGAGAGGTCATGATTACTTGTGTGTAGTTGTGGACAAGTTCAACAAAATATGTCTTTTGATTCCTTGTAACAAGCAGGTTACAGTTGAACAAACCACACACTTATTCTTTCAGCATATTTGGGTTCACTTTGCATTTCCTACATCCTTTGTTTCAGATTGGGATTCCCGCTTTCTTGGGGAATTTCAGTCAAGTTTGTGGGGATTGATGGACACCAAGCTGAAGAGAATTATTTCTTTTCATCCACAGATCGACGGACAGATAAAGGTAGTTAACAGAACAGTGGTACATTTGCTCTGAGGTTACTATAGTAAACATCCTAAGCTTTGGGATGAACAACTGCACTATATACAACATGCCTACAACTGAGCCTTGCATTCTTCTACACAGAGCTCTCCATTCGAGACTTGTTTTGGGTACCTACCCAAATCTCTATTGGAATTTATTTTTGGGAAAGGTATTGAATCATATGAGCATAGAGATGAAGACAAAGCCCGAAAATTAATTCAGAAAATCAAAATGGTGTGTCAGGAAGTGTAAGAGAAATTGGAGAAGAGCCAAGCCCAATACAAGGCTAGGCACGAAAAGCATCAGATGGATCATCATTTCCAAGTAGATGATTGAGTTTGATTGCATATCAACAAAGACATGTTAAAAGGGGAAGGTAAGAAGCTCAATCCAATCTTATATGGCCCATTTACCATTTTATAGAAGATTGGCACTAATGATTTCTGCTTAAATATACCACCTTACATGCAAATGTATTCAGTTGTAAATGTGGAGAAATTGAAATTATATGAGACTCCAATGATCATGGATCGGGATGAGAGTATTTAAGTTCCTTCCATTGATGATTTTTCTCCTGAGTACCTGGATGAGTTGCGAGAAGATGTCATTATGGACAGGAAAACGAGGACATTACGAAGTGGTGATGTGGAGTACCTTCACGTGGGTCTTAAGGGAATGCATCCAAGCAAAGCACGATGGATAGAGATTGGGAAAGTGAGGGAGAAATACCCTCACCTATTTGTTGAGTGATTCAACTTTTGGTGGTCCAAAAGCTTCCAGTGGGGAGGATTGGTCCGGGAGGACCCAGAATACCTAAAAATTAAAAGGTATCAAAACTCAATGCAAATGTTTCCATGACGAAGAGCTCGACGAGATCTTTCCAACACCACTTGAATGGGCTCAAATGGACTTTGTATGAGAAATATATCATGTTCGGAAGTTTTTGTCAAACATGACAAAAGGAAGGACAAAGGTGACATGTGGCAGTCGTCCAGGACACATGGTAGGTTTAGCAGTGGACACATGGCAGAGGCATGACGTGGCATCCGAGCTGACAGGTGATGTGGCATACAGGTTGGCAGGTGATATGGAATCTGAGTTGGTTAATGACGTGGAATCATTGTGATGTGGACCAATGAGAGGTTGCCACATGGCAGCCTCCAATTGCCTAAGAAGGTTCGGTACCCAAATTAGAAAATGGGTGGTCAGTTGGTATCGAACCCCCAACTTTCAGGCTATGGGCACAAATTTTTTTACCAACAAACCAATGGTAAATCTTGGGAACTAACATTGAACCTTTCACATTTAAAGTCAATTTTAACTTCTATACTAAAGAGGGGAGGTCTGTGGGTTTGACCCTGCAACCTCCTTGTCGACCAATGTACCAAATATATCTGCCAACCAACGTGTCAAAGTGTTATTTCTTGGCATAAACACCAAGCTTTATCTTTTTATTTTCAAAATATTTTCAATCACCTCAAATCTAAACAACCTGTGGGCTTGACCCCGAGTCTGTTGGATTCAAATTTCTATAACAAGGTCGAACCATTGGTACGTCACACATGCTCCTTTTATAAATAATGCGAGAAGTTAATCTTTGAAGGCCGCATTTTGACTGTGTAATGATTTTAAATCAGTCTTTTAACCTTCTTAGTGGAAAACAAAGGGGACAGAGGAAATTTCAGAGGCTTTTGGAGGCCATTGTGCCACAACAGAGCAAAGGACCAGCTGATGAAATTGAGTTCTTGGATGTAATTTTACCATTGTGCATCTTAATTGAAGAGGCCACTCCATTGGAAGCGAACCCGGAGACGTAGCCCACATCGGGTGAACCCCGTTATCAATTTTGTTGTGTTCATTTATTTCTTTTGTTGCTTTTACTTATGTCTCTTATTTGTTAATGAACTTGGTTTCCGAATTCTTTAAGCAAATTAGTTATTTTAAAGATCCATATCATCGATGGTTGGGTTGGAGAGATTGACAAAGTATTTGATCCGACCAAGAGAAATTTCCCATGGCCGATGGTCGGGTCGGCAAAATCGGTGGAGAGTTTCATGTCCAAGAGAAATAACCAAACGTCGAGGGAGTGTGAATCAACGGTCCAGATCGCTTCTGATTTAGGCGATCAACGATGGAGATTCATCTACAGGCCTGGAGAAGGTTTAGTGGATCAACAAATAAGATCACTCTTGATTTTAAGATCGATGACGCAGACTAAAAAATTGTTACAACAGAAAAACAATCAATTTTCTATGATTTTTTATAGTTTTCAAAGGTATTCAACTTCTAGAGTGATTTTGAGGGCCTAGACGGCATTTTTAGTTGGTAAAAAATCACAAGCACTTTAGTACTTTTGGTAGACACCATCTCTACAACTTAAATAAAATAACTTGGAGAGATATTTCCAGTGAGCTATTTCGGGCGCAAAACATAGCTCGTATGAGAAAGTTACAATTGAAACAATGCAAGGTATGTTTTCGACCGCAATTTACTTCCAAATGGCATAACGCCTTGCTCAAAAGTTTGTTTTAGGCACAAGAGCAGTGTATGGAAAATGTATGAACCATAGAAGTCGTCCATGGAACCAGATATGGAATATGTGTATGCAAAAATGTGTAGGAAGAGAAAGAAGACACAAGTAGCATACAGGGATAAAATGGGAAAACGGTCTAAACTTCCTCAGACTGTAACTTTAAGCTCATATTTGAGAAAAAAAATAGTCGCTAGAAAGGTATTGAGGAGGAGAATACATCTATCTACTGAGAATTTTGAATCGTGCACTAAAATTTTCTCAAAAAACAATAAAACAACTTGCACTGGTAAAAACATGGCAATGAGTGGAAATTGCAACTTGAGAAGGATGTAACTTTTCACTCCGAACTTATAATGAGGCATGAGTACAACCATTGGAGAGATGTTTCTGAGAGGAACATGTAGAAATAATTATATTTTGACTTGATGCATTGTGTCCTTCATAAATTCATATGAAGAATAACATGTAATCTAATTAATGCAATGTTTTATACTATGCATGTTCTAACAATAATTATTACATGCACATTTCTTGCAGAATTAGAGGTACAGAAAAACAATTTTGGTTCTTATATGAGGAGTGGAGTTATGGAGGATGCCCAAGGATCTTACATCCATGAGGAGGAGGTCATAGGTTTGCATTGTTGGAAATATAATTGAGAGGGGGGGGGGTGAATCAGTTATGTATATAAGCTTGAAACTTTTTCCCCTTTTTTTATTCTTTCTAGATTATTATTTAATGTGTTGTTGATAACTTAACATGCATAGATATACAATGATCAATCACACAGAATACACAAAGACATTGATTTTCCTGAGGAAACCCATAAGGGTGAAAACCTCTTCTTCTTAGGATGTCAATCAAGCTCCAACTTTCATGTACATCACAGTCTTTGAGCTCCAACTCAAATATGAGGCTACAACCTTTGATAGAAAGCTACAACTTGCAGAGAGCACCAACTCTCAGATTTCTCTAGCACCAACTAGATGGAAGCACCAACTCTCAGGTTTCTCTAGCACCCACTATATGGAAGCACCAACTCCCAGAATATCTTCTAGCACCAACTAGAATTTAGAGGACCGCAATCCTCCCTAGCACCACCCTACCACCCTGATTGAATCTTACAAAAATTTACTTACTTGCTATGTCTCTGATATGGTCTGTTACATCTCCTTGTCTCCTCTGCCTTCTTCAGCTTCTATGCATTGTTCCGCTTTTGCTTCAATTTGTTTCTATTGATCCGAAATCGGATCCAAAAGCCTACAAGGCTTGAAAAATGCTCAAAAATGAAAGTGCTCGGAATGTGACGAAACCAGTGCAATTGCGTCCGTCTCGTCTTCCTGATTCCAGCAGTATATTTACTTTCTCAAATGAGCTCCATATGGAGAAGATATCGCGTTCTGTCCGAAAAGCCAAACAGGTAAAAAAGGGATGATTGTACAATCCGTACAGTCCACGTGTCATGCTGGATGTGCAGACCGTACGGTCCGTACAGCTGACGTGGCGGTTCCAGAAGGTGACACATGGTAGCTCCAGGAAGCGACACATGTCAGGCAGATCTAGGCGTACGAGCAGACAGCTGGACCAATCCGGAGGTGACACGTGGCACAGATGACGTCAGCAGTTGACGTGGCAGGCTGACAGGGCAGACACACAAGCTGACAGGTGGTAGTATGGCAAATGACATGGCAAGAACGTGGGCCAATCATCATTTGACACATGGCATGATGTGGTTGCTTGGTTAGGTGCCACGTGGCCTAGTCGTGGGCTGCCACGTGGCACCCCATGACTGGTTTGACTGTTGTGTAAAATTTGGTGGCTTGAGCGGGAGTCGAACCCGCGACCTCCTCTCCGTGTAAAGGACTGGCAGGGCTGGGCTAACCACCCACCCCGCCGATGGTTCTTGTAAGATATGTGGTGGAGTTTGTATTTAAGTTTGGTCAATGATACAAACGACGGGGGAATGAGTCGGGGCTTAGCCCCAGCCCACGGTTCTACATACACCACACGACCACGACGCAAG
>SNQJ01S0199524.1:0-17064 GCA_010110895.2 Picea sitchensis | reverse complement strand
TTTTACCACTAGCGTAATTTAGACTAGACCTTAATTTTCGTGATGGGCTACATTTTATTAGGGAAAATGTTTTTAAAAATTATTATCACAATGTTCATCCTAAGGCCGTCTAGGTTCATTCGTTTATCAATAACAACGCGACGTGCCCTTCAGGATGCACTAGGTGATCCAAGGGTGCCACTCACCTCATCTGTTCCCTTGTGCGATGTGCCCTTCAGGATGCACTACATGCTCCAAGGGTGCCACTTGCCTCTTGACTGACTTGGTAGACATCAATAACCCCTGGAGTCAATACTCCGCCAAGTGAACTTATGGGAGACTAAGGGCCTCTAAGGAATAAGGCCCTCGCCTTATTGTGCGCCCCTTAGAATCATCGTGAGCGACTGTCGAAGTCTGCCCTCACGACATTGTGGGTCCTCTCGAACTAGGTAATCGTTAACCTATAGTTCGAGCCATGACGAGAGTGTTAGTAGGTTGTGGCAGGGCTACTTTCCACACCTCTCCCTCAACATCTCTCGTAGTCGTGCGTGACCCCTTTACTCCACATGTGAATCTAGTCGGCAAGCTATTGTCATCCTGCATCATCAACAAATCATGTCAGAACATATCCATATCATATGATCTAATCAGATGCACTAATATCAGTACAACAATCAAACCCCAATGTTACACTCCCTGACTCAATCTAGAGTCCAAGGGGTTCCATCGATGCCTCTGCATCCTCGAGGTCCAAAATCCTACACACTCAGTAAAACCGAGTCAATATAAGCTGTCTATGTCAATCTAGTAAAACAACATGTCATCAACCCATAATGCCTCATAATCAAAATCAAAAGTTTTTATAGCATAATAATCCAGATCACTTGAGAGCAAGTGTCCTCAAAGAATAAGTTCGCTCAGTGTGCCAGAGCAGGATGTTACATACACCCCCTCTTGGTCTAAACTTCGTCCCAAAGTTTCACAGTATATATGCCAAAATAAAGTGTACACAGTATCATACATCTTTCTATCAAACAAAAATGGAAATTGTTGGCGCATATCATATGCATCCTCCCAGGTTGTCGAGTACGGACTATAGTTGTCCCACTGGATCTTGACCTGATCTACTGTTTGATGTCGTAGTTGTCAAATGCAATGATCCAAGATGCAGATCGGCTCAGCCGTGAGTGCTCCCTCGTCCATCACCTGCAAGGAACTCATGTCAATAACATGTATAAGATCACTAATATAATGTCTCAAAATAGATACATGAAAAACATCATGCATACGCCTCAAAGAATCAGGCAAGGCTAGTCGATAGACCACGAGCCCCTTTCTCTCAACAATATCGAAAGGTCCCACGAACCTAGGAGAGAGTTTATCTCCACTCCCAAACTTGATCAAACTCTTATGTGGTTTAACCTGCAAGAAGACTCGATCGCCGACCTCGTAACTACGGTCGACACGGTGCGCATCGGCATAACTATTCTGTCGATCGTGCACTTCTTTAATTCTTTGTCTTATTGTTTGCATTTGCTCTTCCATTTCTTGGATTGCTTCTGGTCCCACTAGGACCCTATCCTCAAGCCGATCCCAACTCAAAGGCATCCAACAGGGTTGCCCGTAAAGAAACTTGAAAGGCACCATCTTAATGGTGCTCTGGTAACTGTTGTTGTAAGCGAACTCCACTAGTGGCAAGAATTCTTCCCAACGCTTTTGTTGGTCCATTACATACATGCACAACATGTCCTCCAAGGTCTGGCATCCAACAGGGTTGCCCGTGTTAGGGTCCTGAAAGGCACCATCTTAATGGTGCCTGGTAACCGCTGTTGTAAGCTAACTCCACCAGTGGCAAGAATTCTTCCCAACGCTTTGTTGGTCCATTACATACATGCACAACATAACCTCCAAGGTCTAAATAGCTTCATTGCTCGGCTCTCGTCTACGGGCTTCAGTGGATACGCTAGCATCTAAAGCTAAGTTGGGTTCCCAAAGCCTCTTGAAAACAGGTCCAAAATCATCCAAGAATCCCATCCCATTAGATATGATTCTTTTTGGTACGCCATGTACTCTCACAATCTCACTGATGAAAACTCTACCAATGTCAGGTGCCTGATACATAGTACGCACTGGAATAAAGTGAGCACTCTTTGTCGTGAGTGTCTACTACTACGAAAATCGAGTCATGTCTCCTTTCCTTCAGTGGAAATCTAACAATAAATCCATCGAAATAACCTCCCATTTCAAATCCAGAATAACATGTGGCTATAACAATACTGCTAGTTTTCCATGTTCAACCTTCACTTGATGAAATTATAGAAATATCACCACGTAGTTGACTATGTCCGCTTTCATTCCCTCCAAGAATAAGGGGTTAAGGTTCGTTCCTCCTCATGACTCTCAGAGCTATGTAAAATTCTCTATAAGTTTCTGCTTAGGATCATCCTCAACCATTGTTCTAAGAAGTATCTAGGATCCTATCTTTAAACCTCAATAATCCATTGGCCAAACAAAAATCCTTCAACATGGTACTATTATTGTGTTTTGTTCGATAAAACACTTGACTTCTTTGTACCAGTCATCGTAGTTTTGTAAAGTTAGAATCTTTTCATGACTAATTGAGTGTGAAGACCAAAGATGCATGGTCTCCTGACCTTACCATCCGCCACTCTGCGCTCATTGTTCCTATGTAAGTAATCTGAAATTGCGATTTCTAAGCAATTATGACCAACGCCATTGTTATACAAGCCCAGGTCGCTTTGCTAAAGATGTGTTGTAGCCCACAAGGGTTAGTCTTTAGTTCAAATTTTCTTCATTCGATGTAGTGTCTCCAAACCTTTTAATGTATAAAATGATGGCTAACAACTCCAAATCGCACGTCACATAGTTCTTCATGCCTTCTCAGCTTTCTCAAAATGTAAGCAATCACTTGTCCACTTTGCATCAAGAATTTTCCTAAGCTTTCTTTGGATGTGTCAAGGTATTGCAAGAAGTCTACTTCCATGTCGTGGACCTTTAGTATCGACGCTTTCATCAAAAACTCCTTAAGCCTCCAAAATTCCTCTGCGCATTTCTTGGTCCAAACAAACTTCTTTGTTCTTCTTCTGCAAACTCACATCGGATTTTCTATCTTTGAAAATCTCTCGATGAACCATCATTATTATCCTACTAAACCCATGAATCTATCGCATTCTCAGACATTCGCTCAATAGGCCATTCCATGATATTCTAATTCATATGATCCATGGCAAATGCCTCTCTACCGAGATGACATGCCCATGCAGAATCTTCGATTGATAAAATGAGCATTTGACAACTTCCCATACAATTTGTGCTCGCACACCGTGAAAATTCAAGCTATGCCTACTGCGATCCTCCGTCATCTAAGAGTAGATCAAAATATCATCAATGAATACTTGGACTAACTTGGCCAAGTACTCGCTAAACACCCCATTCATCAAACTCATAAATACACTGGGAATTTGTCACCAAATCCATAAAAATAGTAAACTCAGAATGTCCAAACCTCATCTTAAATAAGGTCTTAGAGACGTCATCCTCCCCGGACTAATCAGGATAACCCGATCAGAATCGATCTTGAGAATCGCCTTGCCTCCTTCATTTGATCGTAATCGCATCATTAATTTCTCTAAGAACGGATATTGATTCTTTATTGTGGCCTTTCACTGATTTAGGCCAATGCAAAGCCCACCCACCCATCCCTTCTTCAGAATAGAAAATAATGTGTGTTCCATGGTACACTAGGGACGTGATTGGCCCTGTGTGTATAGCAGCAACTCCTTCACCAGATTAACTTCAGAACTCCTCGGTCGATCCTGGAGGTTCCTTCTATCTGTCACCCCCGTGACGTAGGGTCTATGGTAAACTCCACTCCTCCGTGGCATCCTGTAACCTCCCAAAACATCGCCCACAAACTCTCACCACCTAAGGTGTTCTAACCTTCTCGCTACCCCTTCTCGCTTAACACGGCGATCACATAAATCTTTCACCTCTTGCGGTTCTTCGGTAAGGAAGATATTTAAACCCCGAAAATCCTCGTCTCCACTACAACCACCCTGGACGTCCTCATCATCGAAGTCAACCATTTCTATATTATAGTTGAGTATTGCCATGTGATTTTTTAACCATTCCATACCACTATTACATCATAAGACGTCCTGCATCATGACGCATACTACTTTAGACAACTTCTCCTGTGTTAAGGATACAGCTCAACCTTTCCAACTTTCTGCTTGGCTCTCGAGTCCATTTCTACAAAGATAAAATCATCATGTTTGACCGCCTACCTTTAACCTTTTTAGCATTGCAACTGTAAATGAAAACTCCTCAGAAGCAACGGGATCTAATAAAATACCGGTGGTCCTGTCAACGACGGCATCTGCCGCTCCCCAAGCATAGTCAATCGATGTTTGCCCGGTGGTTATTCACCATCAGATGAACTGATGGGCTCTTGCCCATCTCCCACAGAGGGTCCAACTGGATCCTCGTATGTTCTAGTCCTTCTAATCCAACACGTTGGTAGTGCGGGTTCCCACATCTAACACCCTTCTGGCCCATTCTCGGTACCCGGTGATGAGGACGTGTCCACCGACCTGAATCAGTTTGTTCTACTCCGGAATAGGCCTAAACCAAGCACTATGGTCGACGTCACCGGATGTCGCGGGTCCCGGCAGGTCCAATCAACAGTCCCCGCCATCGTAGGTGTAGTGAAAGTTGATCCTCCTGAAGCTACCATATCCCACAGATGTCCTCAATAAGGTTCGATAAACGTCGCGGTTCCGTGATGACACCTCATTGTCTCACTGGTCCTCGGTCTCACCACCGGGAGAAGCTCCTTCAAGTATGAGGGTCTCGATGGCACGGTTTGAAGCATCAAACCTCGACCTTCCATGTATACCGCCATTAAGGTTTCCAACACGAACTCCGCTGACCTTTAAGTTTCTCAAGCAGTTAAGGTGATACTGCATAAATGGCCCCCGCATCGCACCATATGACTTCCTCACAGGCGTTGAACTCGCTAGCTTACGCTCAATGAATTCCTCTCAAGGGTACCTCTCTCGGAACCATTCCTCAAAAATTTTCCATGACATGTATTTGACGACCATGTTTAGTTGTGGTATGAGTGTCTTCCACCATATAATAGTGTTTCCCTTCATCTGAAAGACCGCCATGTGGACCTTTCAACTGAAGGTATGAAGTGCGGTACACGCCATGTTCTCCAACCATGCCTCTCTGGTCGCTTAACTGGGGCACCAAAGATCTCGGGAAATTTGACCTTCTCGAAGTTCACTGCGAATCACACCAAACTCCCATGCTGCAGGAACCTCGCCACGGGTGCCGACACTCGCCCTCATCACTATCCAAATGGATGATCAGTGCATCAGAAATGCATCGAAAATATCTCATCAGTCCAACAACATCACCCACAACTACCTGATCCTGCCCAAGAACCTGTTCATCTCCCCGGGGGTTAGAACCCTCATACGTGGATTCTACTGGAAGCATCATGCCTCCTCCCCTAACACACCGTCGTCTGCCTCCACGACATCCTCTAACTATGATTACCTTCATGAATACAAGTCAACTCGATTAGCAACAATATATTCAAATCATATCAACAAAGTTGTAGCAATCCCAAGTCATGGGTTGAACTGACTCTAATACCATATGTAACGTGTCACCTATACGATAACAAGCTCTCAAATTTTTTTTCTCTTTGAGGTGTGTCCGTGGTAGGAAGGTGATAAGGACATACCCAACAACACAACACAAATCTATCACCACAACGCGCTAGCAAACCACACCACACTGGCCCATGAGGACCTACCATAAAATCACATCAAGCACCCGGAAGAAATGTACGACACTCAACCGACTAAGAAAAGAAAGACTACTCTCCCATCCTACCCTGCAAGAATCATGGGACCAAGATACATAACAATGTCAGCCTGTGTTCCCATTGATTTTGACCATTTGAGGTATCAAGACTGGAGACTGTTCTGAGGAACAAGGAGGCCCATCCCACCAAAACAACTCAAGACGTGAACCAATATGATAAGTCAACAACATCAATGATGATCAATGCACGATAGTGTTCTATGAATCCATCACACATCACATAAATTCCAAGGTTCAAGATAATTTGATTACTAAATCCATCATAAATGACATAAGTTCGTGCACAATGTAATCAACTTTATTTCATTTTCAAGGCGCAAAAGAAGACATCTACTTTACTTAAGCAGATTTTAATCAATCATTAAATTCAACTATAATTAACATTTTAGTGGTGGATGAAGTAACTACACCCAAGACTGGCCCATACATATATCATGGTGCAAAATAAATATCAATTAATTCATGGAGCAAGGTAATCAAATTACATAATCAGTCTCACATACTAAAATTTCATGGTGCACAAATTCTATTATAAACATACAATTCAATCATACATCAACATCTCTTAATGGCACAAGAGTAACCCACTTTGTTTTAAAAGTGCCAAGAGAACAATTACATAATCAAACATGCTTCTCATTTATTCATGACGAAATACAACTATCAAATCACTTCAAGGCGCAAACGAATTAAGAGTTACATAACCATGACTCCAAATACCTATTCATTTCCATTTTGATGATATTCTTAATATGCTGCACATATTGATCTATGACAAAATTTAAGTAGATAGACATATAAATCTAGTTCAGTTTCTAAAAATATAGATTCTTTCTTATTTATTTATTTATTCTGTCTTGACATATGTCTAAATTATAAATTAGTAGAGGTGTTTATTTTACTAAATTTTATTCATTTAAAACAAAATAAAACAAAAGGTAAACTGTTGATTTATGAAGAGACACCTTTGAACTGATAAAACTTGAATAATAACGCCAATGAGAAGGAATTTTCCAAAACTCAATACCCATAAACAAATCCATTGCTCTTTGTCTAAGAATAAAGTCCGACTACAAGATTAAATCATTAAAGTATAGTTCTTTTCCCTCTTTGGGATTTATGCAGAGCCAACATGTCGACCTACAAATAAAGGTCCATCCGCTAACTGAGAGTAGAACCGGTCTGTTGTCTAAATAACCCAAAGCTGCTTGTAGGGACCACTCGATTTAGTTTAATTGTCTGTTCTCCGAGGTCTCAGAAGGGAAACCAAAGAGAAAAAGTTGATCTCCAGCTAAGAGATCTAAACTAAGAAACTAGAAACTAATAAAACAAATAGTAAGCAACCAATATACTAAACGAAAACTACTCTAAATCACTGCTCCACAAACTACTAACTATTCTATGCAATATATATAATCAACTATTTAATTATCAGCAATGATCATTCTTTATTCAATAAATAAACAATATGGACAAATTACGGGTTTATTTAAAACCTGCGAAACTAATTTGCTTGTCAGGCCCCATGTTAACTAACTCTTTTGGGTTTTATGTTTTATGAATAAGAAAGTAAACTAATCATATTAAATCAAAACAAAATTAGATTAAAATACTTAATACAAGTAATAAACTAAATACTATTTGACCTATAAACGCCTATAAGTTCGTCTCCGGAGATATGATATCTTCTAAGTCAGATCATAGGAAACTCGTCTGCTCTTTTAAGCTTCTCTGAAACGATCAGCTAATATGCTTCCCGAATTATTATTACAAGACAAACAAGAAATAAAGATTATCATAACAATTTTTTGATTAAATTCTCGTAAAGGGGAGAAACCTATTGTGCATCAAACTTATATATTACAATTCAGTGCATGAAGAAGACAAAAGCTATCATTCACTAAAAAGAATTAATAATTGTTATGCCTTTAATCTATTTGAAAGAAATAAGATATGGATAATCAATAAGATTATATCATTTATGTAGGATTTTCGATATATGCTAACGCAATACTAAACTATATAAACAACCGATATTAAACAAAGCAACCAGTGTTGTATATTAAAGCTTTTAAAAGCTACAAATAATAACAACACATTCAATTGCCTTGAATTAGAACTCCATATCCTTGTTCCAATCGAGATTATGTTTTCTATTACAAGTCATATTTCTACAAACTTCCCTTTGTAACACAAGAATAGTTTTACACAAACTGGGAATAATCCCAAAATCTCTTAACCTAAGTAACTAAAATGCAAGCGGAATCCTTAAGATATCTTCCAACTCCGGGCCTCATTCAATTGTAAATTCGAATTGGCCTGATATAGACAAAAGAAAATCAAGTTAAATGGATATTTTATTAAAAAATGGTAAAAATCTAAGCCCTCGTAGACTACTCATAACATTGGCTAATTCTCGTATACCGTAATTGAGTGACAAGCTCTGCGAATCACTTTAAACCAATATGCGAATTCCAAGTGAGTAGCACATTTAATTACTAATTACAAACAAACAAATCACCTAAATCACAACAAAACGCAACCACGCCATACTTCCAAATACGTCCAAAATTGAATATACAATTTTAATCAAAACAAATATCAATAAATCTTTACAAAATCAACTATTTGTTTTGTATACAAACTATCTAGAATTGAGTGAGGGAAAAGATGAAAACTACACCGTAATTACAAGGCATACACCAAGCAATTTCTTCAAAGATTGGTAATTAGGATTGAACTCACCACTCAAGGGAAGCCACACAAAGACCACTTCCCAATTCCACGTGCATTTTCTCCTTCTATTCTCAAACCCATTCATGGTTACAAGTTAATACCCTAGTTTTTCTTTCACTTTCCATTGAATAGTTACTTCATAACACTCTAACTTCGTTGCCACCAATTCTGTATGCAATCCAAATGACCGGTTCTCTAGGTCCAACATTCTATGATAGCTCTTCAAACATTTCTTTGAAATTGCAGACCAGAGTTGCCCTGACTCCCTAAGAAGCAAATTTTCTCCCTCCCAAGAGAAGAAATTCTGCCAGCCGACTCCAATCATGTTTTGTTTTATTCTTTCAACAATTCAAAGTGTTTTTCCTCAACTTGTCTATATTTCTTGGCAACCTATGCATGTAGTGATTCAAATTTCATCTTCATCTTCCTTTTCCTCGGCATTAATTTTACATGTGTTCCTTTGTAACATTACGCTTGTTGTTTAAGAGAATATTCTACCTTTGTACCGACCAACTGATTACATATTTCACTTCACCACATGTTGGCGGTTAATTTCATTTTCCTTTTTATCAATTTTGTAAGTACACTTCACCCTTTTCATTGTTTCTGTAAAACTGCTTTTCACCCGGGTCTTCAAGAACTCTACTTGAGTGCTTGGCTCTGTATTATTTTTTGGTCATGGATCCACTTTCAATGGCCATCGAATTAAGATTTGTTTCACCGTAGAGCTCTCCGCATATCGCCACATCCCACATGCCGATCTCTTCAAGTTTTGAGTAATTAATCGAACCCTTCCCCGACTGTCTTCAGAGGTGATTTGATCATCATCTTGAATCAAAGTAGCCTGAGCCTTCAAATCCTCCAGATTAAAACTCCAAGCACTAATACCTCGGATGTATTCACTCTGTGATAACTCTTCTTTCTCTTCATAAGCCATTTTATTTTGTGCCACTCTGTCCATTTTTCTTATCTTCAAGATCTTACAGCGTTCACCAAGAAGAGGTAAGCCATCAAGAACTGTTAGAGCCACATATTCATTTGAACGAGCATGCTTGAAGAAGTGATGTTTCAATAGCTTTGTTGATGTTGTTCTCTTTGTAGGATCTTTTATCATATAGCTACCATTTCCTTGAAAGAATTGGAAAATTTCTTGTCCCTTTCAAAGTCAAGACTTGAAATTGCAATGATCATGCCCACACACACATACAGAGTGGACGATTTGGAAAAATGGGAAGCTAATTCATTGATTCAACACAGTATACCGGCAATAAATTTGCTCCTTAATCAACTTGATTTAATTCCTGCGACAAAGATAGCTCTAGGGTATGTTGCCGTGGATAAATCAATCAACCCACTAAAATTTGAATAATCCTTTAGCACAGATGTGGAAAAGTGATAAGCATGCACAATGTACCCAAGCCATTGAAGAGATCTGAAAAAATGACCTTTAAAACACGGCCTAGACTCTGCGGGCTCCACCTTCTGAAGAAACTGCCCCGCAGCGAGGGTAAAAGAGGCTATGCAACGAATTCGGGTTTTCAACCGCTCGAAAGCATCTAAACCATCTGCCCGGAATCGCTTCACCAAAAAACGTGACTCGGGAGAAAATTTAAACTTCTCTCAAAATGAACTACAACTCATCAACATTTTGAGGGTTTAATTTTCCTTCATGAGCCAGGATATAACACACAGTGAGTTGGGCTAAAGGACAAGGGTTTGAATAGATTAGGATTAGATATTTTCCCAAAAATCAACAAAAATAACCCTGGTAAGGAGGTAGGAATTGATGCAAAGTGTGCGAGGGAGTTGGAGGTTATCTCTGGCCATGCCAGTCCATTAAAGCATAGTTCAACCATTAAGCTACGTGCACAAACAATGAAATTGAATAGATATGTGCCTACCAATGTGCATATAAATCAATCAATTTGAAAACAAACAAATAATCAACGCATGCCAATGGGTCTTGTGTAACAACTCATAGTGCCTAACAGCGTTACAGCCCTAACATGCCATTAATAGTTATGAAAACATATACATAGGCATCATACTAAGGATACATATGAAAGATTTAACCATAACGCCTATGCATTGTTGTGAGCCCAATGGCTAAGTAGAAATAAAATAAAAAACATGTAAATCCAAAGCATCACAAACCTAATGAAACCAAGTCACATAATCAATCAAAAATGTCCAACAGCACCAAAGTTTTTCCAGCTACAAAATGATAAGTGAGATGTAAGTGCAAAGGGTATATCAATCAGAAGGATGACAAGGGTTCAAACAAGGATTCTAATGTGACTTTGAACAAATAATTTTTCATGCTTACGTCATGAAAACAAAATGAAGATACGCGCTAAAAATGCGCTTAAAGAATGTGCGCCGCCGCTCATTTGAAAATTACACGAATCAATGTTTGTGAAACGCTATGGTATTTATGAGACAATGAAAAAATGAATTGGTCACAACAATGGCTAATAACACCTGTAGAGCGCTATCTCCGCCAAGAAGCCAAACGTAATAGACAAAGAAAGAAAAAATTCAACTCAAAACAACAAACTGTGAAATCATACAAACATCATCATTTAAGTACTATCTCTTTCCGAGCAGTGTTTCAAAAGATGAAACCAATGACAGTCTTAAGGTCAACAAGTCATGATTTTTATGACAAAATATTCAATACCGGCATGGCCATCGCCGCCGTGCATCCATATAGCCCCGTATTGCCGCTATCGAACCACCCTGACCGCCCTGTATCCTGCCAAAAAGTTCTAGATTAGAATAAAGGACTTTTTTTTTTTTTTTTTTTTTCTTTTTTAGATTTTCTTTTTACCCGACATTGCTTTGCTGCCATTGGGCCTGTTTAGTACCCCGACGTAGTTGTCTTGGCGCCATGCTTGCATTGCTCCCACCGCCACGAATTGCTCTCACAAGATCCTCCTGGTGGGTTTACAAGCATTTCCCACATCTCTTATTAATATATATTTTTTTTTTTTCTTTATGGATACCGAAATGGGTGACGAAAATCTTGTTGTTTTATCGGTTTTAGGACCTCATCGAATTTCTTTGATAATCGGCCCCATTCATCTCCGCTGTGAATGTTTTATTTCTAAACAACTCACTGGCGACGAGGAGACATCCTTTGAGTCATTCCCTTAAGGAAAAGTGACAACGTAAAAAGATAAAGGCAAGATAATCACACAAACTTCACCTCGAGGGTCGAGATTAGTTGGATCTCTTTCAAACAAATTTTCCAACATCATTTTTAAATATATCACCGATGTTCGTATTAACTTTTCGGTTATTTCCAAATAAGAAATTTTTCTAACGCCTTTGTCCTGGTACTGGCTCAGTGATGTAGGTAGGTGTATTTCCAAAAAGCAAAACTCGGTAAGCATAAGGGAGAAACCAAACCACACCCCACAGAAAAATTGGAAAGAAAAGAAATCCAAACAACAAAACAAAAAACAAAAATATACAATGTAAGGTGCATCCTAAAACCTCATACCGCATTAACCTGGGAAAGTGAAAGAAAGTAGGAAAATATTGTTTGATGGGAAAGGAGTCCTACTCATGGTACCTTGGTCAGGGTTGATTTATTTATCTCTTTATTTTCTATTTAAGATTTTCATGAAAATACCATTTTTGAAAATAAACATTCAACTAAAAGTAAAGTGAAAGAGATCGAGGGGACTTCCCTAACAGCTACCGTAAGTATCTATGAATTGCGTTTCAATTCGTATCTAAGGACGACATTATTAAAAACAAAACTAGGAGAAATCAAACCGAAGAAAACCCATTCTAAACCTACCCTAACTTTTAAACATGTGATACTATGAAGTCATGTTTCCAATGTAGCTAGTGGAGTAACTCTAATCCCGCAATGAAAACAAGACTGGCATTATTAAAAAGAATGGTAACATATCAACAAAATATAGAAACACATCACGCTAATTCCTTCATAATCAACATCTAGAAACAAAGCAAGCATGATTCAATACCATTTCCCTGACATATTCTTGTTGTGCCCAATCTCCAAACCATCATGCAATCTTGTCGGATAAGGTCATAATGGTATGGTGAGGTAGCTCTTTGAAAAACTCGGCCGATTATGAGGAAATGGAATAACTGGTCAAACCAAAGCTGAGATGCCTCATCCCTCTTTGACAATTTCGGCACCTATTAATTTTCACATTGAGGATCTGTTGAAAATGTCACGCCTACTTCCAAGATGGAAAAAGAAAGTAAGCTTAACTTTGTCTCTTTTCATTATGAAATTTTTCATATGAATATTCAAGCCACTTAAGATCCTGTCACATGAAATGCGGATGCAACCATGACTTTGATGAAATGAATATTTCAATGGAAGTTCATCATAGGAGGATTCGTGTAATCAATTGGTTCATCGGTTTGAATGTTTCCTTCAATGCATTGATCATGTCAATATGTGAAGCATCAACATTAAGATTCGAGCTAAGCAAAGAACGAGTATTAATCTTAGAATGTTTGATTCCATAAAACATATAATGCATTGGTTCTTTCTAACCATAAACCGTAAAATCATCTCGCAAATGCTATCCTTCTTCACGTGGAGGATGAAAGCACACAAAAGTCAAATCCAAGTTTATCAATGTTAGTTTTGGAATTGATTTCACCAAATTTTAACACATCGAAAGGATATGATTCTGGTAGAAAAGAATAGTATGTTGTAGGTAAGATGTCAAGTCCCAATTTAACTTGGAATAGATCAGATACATAAAGAATAAAAGGAATCAGAGATCATGCATGTGAAAAGAGTCTCTTGAACTAAGGATAATCACCAATGATATTCTCAAGACAATTCTCCTCACTTTCTTTAAAACCCTTACACTGCTTTGCGATCGAATTTTACTGCTAATATGATATTTGATTTGCCTTTGTGTGCATTATAATTCAAAAATTTATGTGACAAGCATCTAGTCTTTCGTGTGAACAAAGTGCATTTTGAGGATGAAGATTTAAGTTTCTTGTGTAACTTCTTCTCTAATCACTTTTATAGGAGTAATAGAACATTCATGAAGATTTTCGCCACTTAAGTGTTCTTCTTCAAATGACCTGATTGATTAGCAAGTATGAGTTACAGAATGAGGGTGTCTACCCCGAGCGTATCCTCAACCTCTTCCATATTCAAGACCAAATACAATGATTCAAAGGAAAACCAATTTGGTTGTCAACAAGAACCCTCGACCACAGATTCTACCTCTCTCGCTTGTTCAACATTATCTAAAGAATTTTCCTTCATGTAATAAGAAGATTGTTCCGGCAGCCTGGAGGATAGGATTTTGGTAATTGGTTCTCCATTAGTGATTGAACATGACTGATGGAAGGGATGTAAGCATCAAAGAAAAGATTTAATGCCAATGACATGTCATCGAATACCCTATTAGAGGATATGATAGACTTGTCAAAAAGTCTTCCAAAGACGAATCGTCGTTGATTAGCGGCGCATGAAATTTCACATAATTGATTGATATCATAAATTTCAAAAGCATTTGGAAACTCATCTACAAATTGAAAGTCCAACAAAATGCCATTACGTTAGAAAGGATTCAAACCAATGCTTGATTCGACCCTGCAAGTAAAAGAAAACAAGATAAGACTTCTAAATCGAGATGTCATGTCGATGCATTTGGTAATCTAAAACTTGTTAAGGTTTGCTCCTAGTGAGAATTTTCCTTCACCATCAGCAGAGCTCTGGATAAGCGAGACCTGCCTCGCTGGGAACATCGCAATGAGAAGTTGAAAGTATGTTCCAACATGCTGATTTGGGGAGCCATGGGGAAATGGAACCAATTTGAAGTAGTTATTCTGGCTAAGGCTATCTGTCAGCTTGGTCTCCCAGCTTACTGTTGATGGGTGAAATGTTGCATCCGGCTTAACTGGGAGAGTGGAACCTATCCTGGTTGTCTAAATAACCCAAGCCGCTTGGTATGGACCACCCCGACGAGTTTAAAGGCTCCGTTGGCCGCTCTAAGGTTTACTAAAGAAACCAAAGAGAAAAAGTTGATCCAGCTAAGAGATCTAAACTAAGGAAACTAGAAACTAATAAAACAAATAAAGGAACTAATATACTAAACTATAAACTACGCTAACTATTCTATCTACAAACTACTAACTATTCTTATAATAAACTCAAATCAACTATTTAGTTATCAGCTATGATCATTCATCCTTTATTCACAAATAAACAATATGGACAAATTACAGATTTAATTAAAACCCGGAAACTGATGTGTTTGCTTGTTGTCCCAAGACAACAACTCTTTTGGTTTTATGTCCATGAATAAGAAAGTAAAACTAACCGAGCATATTAAATCAAAATTATATCTAGATTAAAATACTTAATACAAGAAATAAACTAAATACTATTTGACCTATAAACGCTCCAAGTCTCATTCCGCCTATACATTCTAAGTCATTGAGGAGGGAACCACACCCGCTAAGCCCTTAATATTCTCTAAAACGTATCAGCTACATGTTTCCTTAATTATTATTACAAGACAAACAAGACATAAAGATTATCATAACAATTTTTGATTATAAATTCTAGTGGGAAACCTATCAGGGCAAAATAGAAACTTATATATTACAATTCAGATTATGAAGAAGAAACAACGATCCGGCTCACCAAAAAGAATTTATACTATTATGTCTTTTATTGATTTAGGAAGAAATAAGATATGGATAATAGTGATAAAAATTATATCATTTTATGGTGATTCGGAGAAGCAATCTAATACTTCAAACCAAGTATAAACAAACCGGAGCATACAAAACAAAGAACAAAGTGTTGATATATTGAAAACAAAAAGCTATAACAAATAACACCAATTCTCGGCTTCCGCTTTGAATTAACTCATATCCTTGTTCTCCCACAAATCAGGATTATTATGTTTGCCATAAAACCATAGGTTTATATAGGTTTCTCACAAGGTAAAACTTCTTTGTGAATACAAGAATTGTTTTACAAAAACTGGGAATAATCCCAAAATCCCATAAACTAAGTAACTAAAATGGAAATGAAATCTGTAGATCATCTACTCCAACCAAGCCCTCATTCCACAATTCGTAAATTGAATTGACCGTAATAGACACAAAGAAATCGTTGATATTTTTATTAAAAAAATGGTAAAATCGCTTCCTTTAGACTAATTACAAAGATTACAATTCTCGTGGTCGCTCTAATTTGAGGATACCGCTTAAATCAATTAAAACTAACATACAAATATATTCCTATTATAAAAGAAAATATTTAATTACTAATTACAAACAAACAAATCACCTAGATCACAACAAACCAAATCATTGTATACCAAGACAAACAAAATCAGCCCGAATATACTTTTAATCAAACAAATATCAAATAAATCTTTTACAAAATCCATCCATTTGTTTTGTATAATAAATCTATCTAGAATTGAGTGTAGGGAAAAGATGAAAAAACTTTGCCAATGTAATTGCTGCATACACCCGCCAGCCTTCAAAGATTAAGTACTAGATTGAACTCACACCACCTACAGCCACAACAATCACTTCCCACCTACAACATTTTCCTTTCTTGTCTTTAAAACTGCATTCATGGTTACAAGTAAATGTACCTTGCTTTTCTTTCACTTTCCATTGAATAGTTACTTCATAACACTCTAACTTTGTTACCACCAATTCTGTATGCAATCCCAATGACTGGTTCTCTAGGTCCAACATCTCCATGATAGCCTCTTCACAACATTTCTTTTGAAATTTCACAAGCAGATCTCGTGAAGTTGCCTCCTGCAAGACCTCAAGAAGCAAAAATTTTCTCCTCCTCAAGAGAAGCAACTTGCAATGACTCCAATCATTTCCTTTGTTTTTTATTCTTCAACCATTCTAAGTTTTCAACCCGCTTCATATTTCTTTGGCAATCTCTGCATGTAGTGATTCAAATTTCATCTTCTTATCTTCCTTTTCCTGCATTAATTTACATGTATCTCCTTTGTAACATTACGCTTGTTGTTTAAGAGAATATTCCTGCTACCTTGTAATCATCAATCAACTGATTGTTATTTTGACTTCTCAGACTACATGTTGAAGGCGTGTTACTCCATTTTCCTTGTAAATGCTTTCTTTAGCAATACTTCTACCCTTTACTGTTTGCAACCTGCTTTTTCAACACTGAGTTCTTCAAGAACTCTACTTGAGTGCTTGGCTCTGTATTATTTTTTGGTCATGGATCCACTTTCACTGGCCATCGAATTAAGATTTGTTTACAAATGCGAAGAGTGCTCCTTAGTACGCCACATCCCACATTACGCCGACCTTCTTCAAGTTTTTGAGTAATTCCCAGTCCCTTTTCCCCGGTCGTTCTTTGTGGAGGTGATTTGACTACCGTCTTGAATCAAAGTACTCGAGCTTCCT
>SNQJ01S0199523.1:0-17064 GCA_010110895.2 Picea sitchensis | reverse complement strand
ATTCTCATAAATAAGGTGTTTGAAAGCCAATACCAAGATGGACTGAGAGTATGAGAACCTGAGCAAGTGCAAAAGGCAAAAATTGAACTTCAGAAATTGAAAACCTAGATGATTTTCACTGAAAATGGGATAGCGCTCTGGTGTAAGGGGTACCAGACTGCTCCAACACTCTGTGAAGACCACCAGGGAGTGTTGGCACTTTTCTAACAAGGGAAGGGGAGTGCTCTGCTGCAAAAGCTCAGAAAAATGCCCAGAAACGCAAAAAACCGAGGAAATTCAGTCAATCAGGGTGATCCTGATGACATAAGGAGGAAATCAAACAAAACTAAGAATAAAAAAGACAATGTGGAGAAGATCAAATCAGTGGGAAAAGGGACAAAACAAGATCTGGGAATGGAAACAAAAATTAGAGCTCCTCCCCAATGGAGTTACCAATTTCTATTGTAGGTGAATCCCCCTGTGGACAAGTGGATTCCCTCTTGGTCTCTAGACTCCTAAGGCCAAGACAGAAAAATGCTTAACATAGACACTGGATTCCTTTTAGATATAATCAAACTAATATATGAAAGAGAAGGAGAAATATGTGTACCTTATTAGCGACGTTTGTCCTTACAAAGTCCTGGCTGAGCTTCGATCTTGAGCTCCCTGATAGATCCTGTAGGACAAACAAAGATACAACAGACTTCCTACTCTATTGAGATTAGCTCAAATATAGATCCATCTACTGCAGAAAAACTCATATGGAACAAGCATAAGTTTGAAATAAACAGGCCAAGCATTGATTATTAATGAGAACAATTAAAAGTACTTACAATCCTTTGAATGAAGGTGCAAAAACTTCTTCCAGTTCTCCTTGTCCAACCCCTTTGCTCAACTAATCTACATTGATTGCTTTGATGACATATCACTCATGAGATCATAAGTTTCACATCCCCAATCTTTTCCATGTACCTTTCACCATGAAAAGGCCTCCTTATATAACCTTGGAGAGGTCCAACCACTTGAGAGATCTTTGGGATAAGTTGAGGATTCCTCTCCTTCAGTTGAGGATATTCCCTAAGATCATGCCTTGACCATCCATTCGAATCCAACCGCCTTCAGGAATTGAGGGATTGTTTCCTGATTTGCCTCAACAAACCCAAAATTGGCTAAAAGAAGGGTAGCACTCCCCCAAAAGGGTGCACAGGGTGCTCAAACACTCCCCCAAAGAGGCCCAGGGAGCGCCAACACTCCCTTACAGTGGGTAGGGAAGCTATCCTCTCCAAAATCCATTTTTTATTGGTTCTTTCAGTGGAAAAAGGTTTGTACTCTTTGTCAAATGATTTCTCTTCTTCCAAACTAGTCTTTGAGGTGTCTTAAGTGTCTTTGTGATGTTGTTTAGAGGAACGACATGGGAAATATGGCAGTATGATGTTTATGACACTTGCAACACTTGTAGTCAAGATGCGACACTTGTGGACAAGATGCGACACTTACAACACTTGTAATGACGACACTTGCGACACCATTGAAGTGAGTAATTTTGAGGTGTAACAGATTGCCCCACAAAGTATGAAGTTAGAAGATGATGATGGCTGAAGTACTTTGTATACTTTTTGTAGCAAGGGTATGGATGCAGAGAGACCGGAAAAATATGCACACAACCATCAAACAAATATTATGACATGTTTCAAAACCCAAGGCAGGCATACCTATGCTTGAGTGATAAAGACTTTTTAGGTATGGCCGCCATAAAATACACTGCGGATCCATAATTATATTGAAAAAATGGTATATCCATTGTAGATATAATGTGGATCTATACTCCTATGACCTGATACACATTGGATCTACGAGATGACAAGACATAGCCATGACCAATACAAATTAGATCTATGTAACAATATATGTGTCATAGTTCAAAAGAACTCCTTCACAACCTGGGCAAAGTATACATAAGAGTGAAAAATGAACCTGGGGTCTTCTTAACGATCTCGATGTAGTACAAATCTAACCATGTGAATAGATTTCCTCATGTCAAACATGGCATAAACCACTTGATTACCGGTCAATGATGTAAACCATTAACAAGCACGACGAAAATCACCATTGATGTCAATGATTCCCAAGGTACTTTAGTACATTCCAATGAATGTGAATGGATGAGCTGAAGTCAAACATCCATGGAATCATCTGATCAAAGGTCAATGATATAAACCCACTGTCGGATGTGAGGAGGCCTTCCATTGAGGCATGCAAGTCCCAAAGTACTCACTGGTTTCTAAGTCTAACTCCTGGATAATGTGTTGAAGTCGACAAGAATAGACTCTTCGAAGGAGGGCCTTGATGTATCCCCCATCAATGACACGAAACTGACACATAGATGTAATTGGTAGATCAAATGAACATGGACTGACACAGGTATTGAAACAGGATATTTGTGATGTCTGACTCTTGATGCAGAGACTTCCCTTGAACACTAAGGCACGACAACAAAAACATGACATGGACCAAATCTTGATGATGCAGTTGATCTGTGACTTTCGTTAGGTGACCCAAAGGAGTAAAAGAAACTCAGAGGATTGGCTCAATGCATAGGTTCAATGGATTAAAATGCATGCAAAGACAAAGTGTCATGTTCAAGGGCGGCCATAAGAGTGACTGGTAGTGTTCTCAAAAACTGCTTGGATTTCTTCTTTCAAAATTTCCCCCATCCAGATAGATGAGTACCTCTTTTTAATTTAATGATCTCGAGGAGGGTAACACATGCTCGATATGACTCACCTTTGGTAAGTCCTTCTTCCTTTGTTTAGCGAACTGGAAGAATTAAGGGTTTGGTCCTGTATGGGCCCTTCAATGTATGATTGTTTAATGAGTCCAGAGAAGGTAAACTCGATGGTTTTTCATATTTAGAGAGTCTGAAAATAACTTAAAGATGACTCCAAAGTTGTCCTTTTTCATAATATTAGTCTCGTGAGGCCAAAAAAGAGATAAATTATCACTCAAAAGACTCCCTTTCAAAACTTTTAATGAGTGGGAAAGGAAGCAAGATCACTCGGCAATATTTTCATGTTTAGAGAGTCTGAAAAGAGCTCAAAGATGACTCCAAGGGGTTCCTTTTTCGTGTAACCATGCGAGTCTGAAAAAGTGATAAAAGTATATTTGGTTACATTCTCATGTTTTTTGAGCATGAGAAAGAACAAAGACCAAGCTCGGTATGCCCCCAACTTTAAAGATAGTGGATTAAATCCAGAATGATCATCAAAGGCTGGATACATGCCCTCCAAGCTTCAATTCATTCACCGAATTTGAGTTTGTCACCAATTTATCTACTAGATGGAGGAAAAGGATAAGAGTGGATGAAATGAAGGTTCAAGAGAGGTGACTGTTTCATTTTTTTAACGAGCTTGACATAGGAAAAGAACTATGCTCAGGGCTCTGGGTTCAATCCCCAAATTGTTGTTTCATTTTTTAACGAGCTTGTTACAGAGAGGAAAACTATGCTCAAATCTTCTATTTCATTTTTTAACGATCTTGCCACAAAGAAGAGAAATTGTGCTCATGACCTCTATTTCATTTTTTAACGACATTGTCACAGAGAAGAAAAACTATTCTCATGGACTCTTATTGATCATGACTTCCAAGAAAATGATGCTTTGGAAGAACACCATGTCCAGGGAAAAAACTCGGTCATGGATCCCAAGAGATCTTCACTAGATGGAATAAAATCACTCTGGAAGGAACACATGTCGAGGGTCATGACAGGGGTAAGGAGATTAGGCTCCAATATCCCTACTGAAGAGATCACCATGTTAATGATCAGATCCAAGTCATCAGAAGTTGAAGTCATGGGAGATGATGGAAAATCGACATCAGGAGGGGAGATAGAGTGTGTATCTTCCCAAATTTCATCATGAGGAGGAATAAAAGAGGATCGATGATGCTTATCATCTCAAGGTGGTTCGTCAATGCTCAAAATTTCCATAATAGATTCATTCGAGGGAAAAATTGGGGAAATGTAGTCAATCGCAGACGACAAGGAACTTAACCATGATGGCATTGAGTAATTGTCGGGTGCCAATAGATGTTGGTCATCCGAAGAGGGAGAATTGGATTGGATAGAAACGTATGAGGTTTCAACTGAACTAAGTGGCACATTGTCACCTAGTGCATCGAATTCCAAAGGACTAGGTACAATCCAAGGGTCATATGATTCCAAAGATTGATAAGCCGCGGTCAAAATCATATCGACGGTGACAATATGATGTGTATTCGGTGGAAGTGGTGTAGGGAAGGTATCCATAAGGCTAGAATATTTGAACAAGCCAACACCAACACTTTGAAACGTGATCCTGTGGTCTCCCAAGAAAGGAATGTTGTTGGTAGCGGGAGTGCGAGCATCAGTCGTGTAGAAATCTAACTGATCAATAGTGACAATTTTTCCCTGATGAGGAAATTGTACACATCGAAAGAATGATGAGGCAATGAAAGTCATATCCTAAAACAAAATTCTTCCAAGTAATAAGTTGTAATCGAGGGGAGCATCGACCACCTCGACATCAACAGTGACAGTTTTTCCACCCAATTGGATGGGCAGGGACTGTAAAATCCCATGGGGATGAGAACCTCGCCCATCAAAGGTGCGTAACATCGTTGGGGATTTTTTAAGTGTGGGTGATTTTAAACCTTTCCAACATGCTAAAGATATGACACAAGTTGAGGCTCCCTCATCCAGAATAGTTCGGTGGATTTGTTGATTGTGAACAACAACATCAACTAGCAAATTGGTGGGAGAGTCGAGATGTATAATTTTCCAGGTTAAACATGATAGGGTTGGACGACTTAGGATCAACAATGCCAATAGTGTCCAAGAGTGTTCTACATTGACTGGGGCAGTGTTGTAGAACTTCTAACGCAGACATAGCATACAGTGCTTGAGCCAAATCTTAAACAATCATGTAGTTTTGGGTGGCACGTGAAATAGGATTAAAGGTAGATTTATGGATATTTCTCTTAGGAGGGCGTAATATAGAGTCGAACGTAGGTTTCTCAATCTGAAGTGGTCTAGATAGAGGATTAACTGATGGAGGACTAACAAAGGACGGTGATGGATCCGGTAAAGTGTCGGTACCGTTAGTGACTTTTCCTTTGTCAGGGTTACTCGGTGTGTCATACGTCTTAGAGTGAGTGGTCAAATTAATCCCATTAAACATATAAGTATGTGCACTCGTCAAGGACTCATCATGAGGATGGCTAGAACTTCCCCCAAGAGAGGGGGTTTGAGCAACCATGGGTTGTTGTTGTGGAAAAGGCTGAGTAAGCACAGAGGGTTGTGAATTTCCCTAGAAAAGTTTGGCCACTTCATTGCGATGTGGACAATATCGAGTGTAGTGATCGTCACCACAAATGATACACGATAATTTCAGTTTTCGTTGTGGTTGTTTTTCGGTAGAAGGTATTTGAACTTGATTTTTTGGTTGTTCATTGTTATTAGTATTTTTTGATTTATTTTTTGTCTTCTTCTTACCTCTAGATTGTTGTGAAGGGGAAAATTGGACTGCATTCACCTCAGAGATCTGATTTTGGGGGGAGGTAGAGGAGAGCATGGTTGATTGGGAAGTAGATTGAGTTTTGAAAGAACCTATAACACCATCCACATGAGATGAGGATGATGGCTTGGATGGATCAGTATTAGCTCAAGAAGCATTCAGAAGAAAATCATACAAAGTACCAGATTGTGAATAAACCAAATCTAAGTACTGAGCCCGAGCAATGGTTTCTTCCTCGGTGACCGTGCCACCCATAGCGACATCATGAGCCATCGGGGGTAAAAGTGATTTAGTAAACCATTCTGCCAAGAATATGTCAGGAATGATTACTTTGATCATCCTTCGTCATCGTCTCTACTCATGAATATGGTTAGAGATATGCACAAAGTTAGTTTAACGAAGGGAGGTCAAGAGTTCAGTACCTGTCTCGTAGCGAATAGGTAGTTGAAAGTGTGTGAGGAAAGACATGGAAAGGGAGTTGAAATAATGGAAAGAAGCACATGGTAGTTCAATATACCACTTTGTTGTTGAGCCCATAAGTGTTCGCTAGAAAAGATGCAAACGTATAGAATCATCCATGAGGGATTTTGATGAACACCACAAATGGAAAGTCATTACATGGTTATTTGGATCTTTGCCAGATTTTCCGTCAAATTTCATAATATCAGAAGGAAGTTTAGATGGAATAATTGGCCAAACCGGTGAATGAAAAATAGGATCATTAGTTAACCAAGACAAGTCTGGTAGATCTAGAGTCACAAGGAAAGGTAGTTGTCGGTTAATTTACGAATGATACTAGTGTGGCATAGGAACACTAGTAGGACCATAAACTAGGTTAAGTGGATAGTTATAACTAGTAGGTCCTCCTACATACAGTTTTTGCTGACCAGTATAAACAGGATTTGATGATGGCTGAGAAAACTTTGCATAACCTGGTGGGTTCTGAGCATTATAAGCCAGGTGATTTGCTTGCCTAGAAAGAGGATAAACATTTTTCCCTTGAGGAGGGTAAGGAGTAGATCTCGGAGGCAGATACACATTATACCCATGGGGAGGATAAGGTTGCTTTCCTTGAGGACTCCAGGTGGTGTTTGGGATGCCGCCCGTATAAGGTTGTCCATAAGATGGTCCGGAAGGAACATGATTTGATACTCCTCCTTATGGGTTATGATAAGAGTGCCCCCCAACATGGGGTTCGGTAAATGTGCCTCCAAAAGATACTCCCTAGGATTGTGAAAGGTTTCCAACAGACGAAGGTTTTCCCCCTGCCAATGGTGGATTAACGATCGAGGTATCACTGGCAAAGGGAGGTTTCCCTCTGGGAAGAACATGAAAAGGGAGTTTTCCCCCAGTAGGGGTAGGCCTTCCATAGGATGGTGGTCTTTCAGGAGGGATAGGTCTGCTAGATGGTGGTTTCCCTCTAGTCGGATGTATTTGGCTGGCAAGGTTCTGCATTCTCAAGTGAAAAGATGTCCCAGCAAGATCATGCGTAACATGTGGAGTTGTAGAGTGAAAGTTTGTAAAATTGGGGGTAGGGATCGAAGTTCCTTGGGAATGAGTAGAGGTGATGATTCTAGCATTAGGATAGACTTGTGTTGATGCAACAGTAGGGTTGATGACCTAATCGATGGGGTGATTCATCGTTTGACTAGATGGCCCACTTTCAATAGGAGGGTCATGAAGATTAAAAGGTTGTCGAAAGGATTCAAAATTCTCATAGAGATGGTGTCCTAATGAAGTCCTCCATACAGAACGAGCAGGTGTGGGATTTGTATCTACTGCAGTGGTAGGATGAACATGATTCCTATACTCATCACCAAAGGTTGGTTTTTTGGATCCCATATATGTGTCGATAAAATCTCTCACAGGTAACTGTGGGACCTCTTCGTCTATAAAGTTCCCAAGGGAGTCTAAACGAAGAAAAAGTGGTTTGAGAGGGGTTACTAACACAGATGTACTGTGAGGAGTGGGATTATCAATCATAACCAAAGTTCCTTCTGAATTTTTTAATGGAGGAGTAACAACACTCCCAACGTCAGATTGATTTTCTACCTCTCCAAGGTAGTTGTCTTCTGGAGGGTTAGGAGGTAAGGGTTAGTAGCCTTCTGGACACAGCCCTTGCATCCTACGCAATCGACGAAGACCTTTATTGTCTAGAGGCTTAATTTTGGAGAATAACAATACACGCTGAAAATCTACGACCAACTAACAAAAAGAAACAACATATGCTAATAAAATCTAGGAATCATAACCAAGCAAACAAGACTTCTCTCAATGATCGTACTAGTTGGTGATGAAATCCAACGTCGTGTGATCAAGTCAAGAAGGGGCTAGGATATGGTGGAACAGTTACAATGGAAACCTGCTTAACGGATTTTCACCTTGGTGCCAGATTCCACATAGTAATTGTGGATTTACCCTCCAAGGAGCCCGAGTGAGTTTGACCAATGTATGTTCCAGGTACAGTGAGACTTCCCTTCATTGTCACCTCATGTAAGTACCTAAGGATTATGGAAACTAAGGACACCAACTCACAGTTGGCCCCTGGGAGGGTATAGTCGACATTCTGATTCGAACGTATGGGTAGGATAACAAGTCCAAAATCAACTCGAGAGGCTCCCACACATAATCTTGGGTATACACTCAAGTGACCCCCAATATACAATCCAACCACTACAAACAATTGAACCATGGAGGGATAATCTCCGTAAATCTCCCAAATGTGACCTCGTGTCTAACCCCTGTGTGAGAGGGGGATCCTAGAAATCCTATATGACAATTGGATTTGACTCTCCCTATCGCAAGATGCTAATATTTGTTTTGAAAACTTTGGAGAGTTGTACTCACAGCCTAATCCAAAGTGCTAATCCTAATCTAATGTTGGTGGAAGACCCTAAAAACAAAATTTTGTAGATAAATTTTAATTAGCGATGATTTTACAACTATTCTTTACTCAAAGGGTGTATGACAATGAAACTGATGGTATGATAACTCAATTCCCAAAAATGCACAAGAAGATGATAAGCAATCGTTTCTTTCGATTAATTCCTATTTAAGGGAAGGAGAAAAACTTGTTTTCACTATCAAACACTAAGATGCAATGTCCTCATACAAGTGTTTCTCAATCAAATCCAATGCAATGCTAATAATTTCAAAAAAGCCTTCTAATATCCAAACCAATCACTAAAATATGTCCTTTTTATTATATGTGAATGATAATCAGATGTAAAACTTCTAAATGTCAATCAGATTTCAAGACTAAACAATCAGAAGCAAACCTCACACAAAACAAAAAATACACTCTCGTCGTGAAATAGACAAGAAGGACAAAGATAACCAAATTGCAAACAAGAACAAAAAAACCTTAAACAATAGAGAAATGATGGAAAGTTGACCTCAAAGATCAAATGAAAAGGTTCAAAGACCTTTGGATTTCCTCACAAAAGCTTTCACTCAGTCAGATAAAGGAGAAGAAAACAACAAGCTAACTCTAGGTTAGCAAAGACAAAGAGTGGCTTCAAGGCAAGGAAAGAAAATGTCAAAACCCCAAACAAAAGAGGATTAATTCTCATAAATAAGGTGTTTTAAAGCCAATGCCAAGATGGACTGAGAGTATGAGACCCTGAGCAAGTGCAAAAGGCAAAAACTAAACTTCAGAAATTGAAAACCTAGATGATTTTCATTGAAAATGGGATAACGCTCTGGTGTAAGGGGTACTAGAATGCTTAAACACTCTATGTAATACCACTAGGGAGTGTTGGCGCTCTTCTAACAAGGGCAGGGGAGTGATCTGCTGAAAAAGCTCAGAAAAATGCCCAGAAACTCAAAAAATCAAGGAAATTCAGTCAATCAGGGTGATCCTGATGACATAAGGAGGCAAACAAAAAAATATAAGAATAGAAAAGACAATGTGGAGAATATCAAATCAGTGGGAAAAGGGCCAAAACAAGATCTAGGAATGGAAACAAAAATCAGAGCTCCTCCCTAGTGGAGTCGCCAATTTTTGTTGTAGGTGAATCCCCCTGCAGACAAGTGGTTTCCCTCTTTGTCTCTAGACTCCTAAGGCCAAGACAGAAAAGCGATTAACTTGGACATTGACTTCCTTTTATATCTAATCAAACTAATAGATGAAAGATAAGGATAAATATGTGTACCTTATTAGCGACGTTTGTCCTTGAAAAGTCCTGGCTGAGCTTTGATCTTGAGCTACCTGATAGATCCTGTAGGACAAACAAAGATACAATGGACTTCCTACTCTACTGATATTAGCTCAAATATAGATCCATCTACTATAGACAAACTCATATGGAACAAGCATAAGTTTGAAAGAAACATGCCAAGCATTGACTGTTAATGAGAACAAGTAAAAGTACTTACAATCCTTTGAATGAAGGTGCAACAACTTCTTCTAGTTCTCCTTGTCCAACCCCTTTTCTCAAGTAATCTACACTAATTGCGTTGATGACATGTCACTGATGAGATCATAAGTTTCACATCTCCAATATTTTCCATGTAACTTTCACCATGAGAAGGCCTCATTATATAACCTTGGAGAGGTCCAACCACTTAAGAGATATTTGGGATAAGTTGAGGATTCCTCTCCTTCAGTTGAGGATATTCCCTAAGATCATGCCTTGACCATCCATTCAAATCCAACCACCTCCAGGAATTGAGGGATTGTTCACTGATTTGCCTCAAAAAACCTAAAATTGGCTAAAAAAAGGGTAGTGCTCCCCCAAAAGGATGCACAGGGTGCTCAAACACTCCCCCAAAGAGGCTCAGGGAGTGCCAACACTCCCTGACAGTGGGTAGGGGAGCGCTCCTCTGCAAAATCCATTTTTTAGTAGTTCTTTCAGTGGAAAAAGGTTTGTACTCTCTGTCAAATGATTTGTCTTCTTCCAAATTAGTCTTTGAGGTGAATTAATTATCTTTTTGATGTCGTTTAGAGGCACGACATGGGAAATATGGAAGTATGATGTTTATGACACTTGCAACACTTGTAGTCAATATGCGACACTTGTGGACAAGATGTGACACTTACAACACTTGTAATGACGACACTTGCGACACCATTGAAGTGAGTAATTTTGAGGTGTAACAATAATGCCACACATATTTATGGTCATATACAAGATTGGAAAAGAATACATAGGATGATTAATACTTAGATTCTAGACAAACTCCTTATGGAGTGATTCACAAAGTCCCTCCTACCACCCATTGCTAGAGATGTAGCTATGGTTGGGAAATACACCGAGGAGAAGGCCATTTTGTATGTCCAACACTTGGGCTTTATCTACTATCAATGAGGTACACTTTATGACATTATCTCAAATTATCCTAGGTCGTCGATAGATCTAAGGAAGAAAAAACTAGGACCCCATGCCGATGGTGTGGTCATTTTTGTTTCACGTGCATCTATGAACCAGTTAGCTAATTAAATCGGTCAATTGTTAATAAATTCACAACTGTCAACTTATGGTGCCAGTTCTCAAACTGTTGTAGTCCCTACTCAGAACTTTGAGGTAAATTCAGTGCAGTCCATGCAATTGAATAATCCTCAACAACCTAGAGGAAACTAAAATAAGAACAAGAAAAATAATTCCAGAAAAGACAAAGGGACTGCCTCTACCCAAAAAAAACAGGAGGTAAGCACTAAGGAGAAGAAAAAAAGTTGGTTTCCCAGCATAATTTGTGGGGAGAGCCATCCCACTCATCAGTGTCCTTGGGAGGATCAGATCCATCTATTTTTGCACATTAGCGGCCCCCCCAACAACCTGTTGTCTTAACCCATCCTTTCCCCCCTCAACCTCAAAACATGGTTTCCACAAATCCTACCCATCCGCAAGGGGGCATGGAAGGTACCCCTCACCATGAGGGGTCTTCCTTGAATTCTCCCATTTTCATGTGTGTCCAAATGGTAAATTTGCAAATGCAACCCAAGAATTGTGGCATTCACTAGCCTTCTCATGTTGTGCCAGAAGTAGCATCTTATTCTCATATTGGTGGCCCTCTTCATATTGAAAATCCATATTTTGACACACCTCTTCACCCCCCAAAGGGAGTTCTTTTATGCATGATTCATAATACAAACATGTGAGCTTCCCAAAAATACAGTATTATGGAAAAATGAGCCCACGTACCATGTTTAAAGTCCTCCAAAGCTACCCAACGAAGCATAAATCCTTTTTGTCTACCATAGGTGGGTTTGATCCCTCAAAGTTGAGTTTGATGACCTTTTATTCTTCTTAGATTACTCATAGGCTCTCCCATAAGGTCACCTTTCATATCATGATGCAATCATTAGGGAAAAACATTTGCAAGACAATGGTGGATGAAGTATCCTTGACTTGCATCATGTATATTTATTGTTGGAAGGTTGTTGTATCTCTTAAGCTCAACACCTATGCAACATTATTGAATGCATTTTATGGACACATGTTCCAACCCCATGGAAAAATCACTGCCTTACTCATCAATTTGGGTAGTAATACTATCTTTGTTGATGTGGAGGTTATCAATGCACCTCTTGAGTACAATTTGTTACTCGAGCGTACTTGGTTCTAAGAGATTATTGTAGTTGTCTCATCAGTCTTTAGGGTCCTTTGTTTCCCTCACCAAGGGAATTTTTTTACGATTGATCTTCTCTCATTATGTACCATAGACCTTGGATCCAACATGAGGTCAAATGTACCCTTTGTCAATTACCATGCATTCTTTTGTTAACATTGGTGCAGGGATGTTTAATGATCCTTCAATGATGGTGATATTTCCCCTTCCACCACCATCTTCCACTACTAATGTAGCTCCTATAAACATTATTTCTTCATTTACCAGTGGATCCCTTGGGTCTTTTGATCCTTGGGTGGTACCTCATCTGAGGATGTTGAGTTATAAGGAGCATTCATGCTGCTCACAGTGGTTGATTGTCAATCTGACAATCCCATCAACATCCACTGATACTAGTCAGAAACTCCATCCTCATATGGAGTCTGATCCACCTACTCCACTTGTATGGGTTAGTAACTCTTGAATTTCACACGACTCCCTTGATTTTGAGTTTCCTTCAGAAAATTCCATCTTGGAAGTCATGGCTTCCACAAATAAGCCTAGGGAAGATGAGCATAATAAAGAACCATTCCTCCCTATTTTGGAACCCACAAGAGTTAGCATGATGAGCTTCAATCTAGGACTAGGGTCATTTGTTGGGGCACCTAGTAAACCTCCTAGTCTTGGCCCTTTTCATTCTTGTCTTTCCTTTTCAGACCTTGCCACTAAATTTTTGTGATACCCCTTCCATCGAAGATTCATGTTTCCTACTTCCTTCATGTATTGATGGATCCCATCAAGAATATTCCCTAACTTGCAAGACTACTCACAATGAGTATCTTCATATGAAAAAATTCATTCCTATGTGGCATGGCCCAAGCATGGTGTGTCATATGATGCCAACATTGTCTCATGAGTTCATCAATTATGAAAAATATCATTGGCTTGATCCTATCCATTGGATATAATTTGCATAAAGAATCAAGATGTGTAGTTCCTTGTACATAGGTGTGTGGTGTGTTCTTTTTTTTTCCTTTCTCATATGCAAAAAATCCAAAAATATTTTATTTTTTGATATTTTAGTATGCATTTTGACCTTGGAATCTAGTTTACATGTGTTGGCAAGATTCTAGGGATTTATTTTTTATGAAAATGGCGACTTCCACACTTCTTGAGGTATATATATTTTAGACTGGTATATAGGGATAGTTTTTTCTCTGCATTTTCCACCTTGCATTATTAACCATCCATACTGCCAACATTATGCCTTAGGTTTGAACCTAGCCAATTGTGACATGAGCCACTCTTTTTTCCCGTCGTAACTAGTTCAATAGTGCCTACCCTTCATGGGCACCCTAGTTAGCACCCAGACTACCATTTATCTCCCATGCATCATTTTCCCATAGGAATGTAAGCCCTCCTTTAGCCCCATCATGACTTGGATATTGAACCTAATTTTCCTCTCTTCATCTATATTCTAACCATATCCCATGGGGATTCCTGAACATTTTTATTATTTCTTAATAGTCACATATGAATTTACTTCTTGCATCATGCTTCCCATTGTTTCACTATTGTTTTCCCATATCCCTCTCTCCACTATGCAATAGCCTTGACCATCCACCTCTTACATTATTTGGCCTCCATTTTGCACCAAACTACCCAGGGAGAGAACAACTGCTAAGAGTGGATCTCACTTTCCAGTACCATTTTCATTCCTCATTTCTTAGGTCGGTTCCATGCACTTGGAACATAGGATCATGTTGTTAAGCCACTCGTTCTCTCCTACCAAGTATACATTTATCTCTTTTCGGACTCATAAAAGGAAACAAAATAAAACACTCACAAGTATCCTTTTAACTCTTTTTCGGGTTCGTTAAAACTGAAAAAAAATATACACCAAGCTTACTTGCATAATTCTTTCATGATCATGAAACCATGAAGGATACCAAGAATTCTTGTATCATTATTTCATTCTCATTAAACAACGGAGACAAAAAATACAAAAAAATAAAAAAAGAGTGGCGGTTTTTTACCATCGCTGTATTCTCAAAATGGAAGTGTCAATCGAGTCTCCCTTGAAAATGGTACGTGTTTGAGTCCTCATCATACATTTGTGTTTTATATTTCCTAGGATCCATCCTATTAATATGATTCAAAGATACTCTTCCGACTCATTACTCTTGCATACATCGTGGAGAGTCTTCAATGCCTCCTACGTTGTTGCACTATATTCGTCCAGCTCTTGTGTCTTGCTACCAAGTCACCACTGTGTCATCCTAAGTCAACCATTTATTTTTTTGTTGAATTTTTGAGTTGGCCATCCCTGTGTTAGTTGTAATTTGTGATACTCTTCTTTACATCATCTCTCGGTGTATGTTTTTTTTCAATTGCTGGGGGATACATCAAGGACCTCCTTCGACGAATTGTTTCCTATTAACTTTAGAAAATTATCGAGGAGATCGATCTAGAAACCATTTAGTACCTTGGATCTTACGATCCTTGGTGAAAATACTCCTCATGATCGACAATGGGTTTACATCATTGAATCTCGATCGATTGATTCTACGAGTGTCTGACACTAGCTCATCTATTCACACTTGTTATATTATACTAGGTACCATGGGATCCACACTCATCATCGGTGGGTCCCCTTGTGTCTGTTAATGGTATAAATAAATGAATGGCAATCAAACAGTTTCTACCATGCTCGACATTATCTCATTTATTCGCATGATGTAGATTTTTACCATCGATATTTGGGACGAAGACCTTGGGTTTGGGGCCACAACATTCCTTTACAACATCCCCTCCCAATTTGTGATGGAGTGTATCACTTGTATATGAGTACTTTGAAGACTTCGAGGGAACTTTCCTTAGTGCTCATTGTATTCGTAATATCTCTATGTTGTGTCATAGATCCACATTGTATTTTTTGGTAGCTATGATTGTGCTCATGACATAGATCCACATTGTATATGTTGGTGGCTATGATTGAGTCCATGATGTAGATCCACATTGTATTGTCTCTTGGCTACAATATTATTGATGATAGGGATCCACTATGTATTCTTTCGTGGCCATGATCTAGTATTTCATTTCATGGATCTGCAGTGTATTGTTTGGCAACCATGCTCATTTAGATTCTAAGTATTTCTACATAGGGGATGTTGTATTTTTCTGTCATTCTTGGTGTCTAATTGCAGGACTCTTTTGACTTTCAAAACTCATTTTATCTCTCCTCTCACTGCCTCACATGGAAACTATTGTGGAAACTATTGTGATGTATTTCGGCCATCCATTCATTTCCTGACCTCACCCATTAGGGGACATCTATTATATCCTCAATTTCCACCCTATAGGCTAGAGAGGAATCCAAAAATGGATAGAATATAGAATACACATTTCACCTAATATTTGAGCCCTTTTAGAGCCTTTTTGGGTATTTTCACGGGAAACATAGTAGACAATAAGACAGGCCCCTCACTAGTCAATAGTGGATCAACAAGCAAGGCTCTACAAAACTTCTAGAATCAAAGAGTTATGATGTGATGGGTGAGGGATGAGTTGTATCTTCATGCCAAGGGCCTAGTAGCTCACATCATTTGAGTCTCTAGTGGTCTCTAGAATATATAGAATCTCTCCCAAGCCTCGTAAAAAGAGTTATATAACAAAGGAAATCATTGAGAAAGAGGAGGGAAAATTATGAGTAATGTTATGTTGTCCAATTGCATAGGTACATGTTCCATTTACCACATCCAAAAGTTAGTGAATCCTAGCCTGACCAAGGAGATAAAGGAGGAGCAAGGAGCAAGGTGGTGAAGGGAGAAAGCATAAAAAACCAAGGAATGAGGTTGATGTATTATTCTTACATTTATTTAATATATCATCTATTTACTCCATATTTCTTTTATTTGTTTCATGGGTGGTTTATATATGATCTCATAAGTTATAGATAAAAGTAGATCTAGTGAAATTGATTATTCCTAATACTAGAGAAAGAAAAGGATTGGTAGTGTTTGTTACTTGTTTGCAGAAAGTAGGTGATAGGAGCTAGAGTTGGAGCTGTACATCTACATAATCCATGACATGCAGGAACAACCTTAAAAAAAAGGTATGTTGATATACTCTTATTTAGTATAAAAGGAATTGTTTTATCTAGATCTAGGAAGACCATGGGAGTCTAAAACCCCTTTTTTGTTTAGGATTCCTAGGCTAATATTAGGGATATTTTGTTTTGTATTCAATAATATCCCTGTGAGACGAGTGAGCCCGATAGGGTGATGAGACTAGTAGGTCCCATATACCAGATCAAGGTGAGAAGTTAGAGGCACATGGTTGAAGGCTCGGGGGATCGGTAGGGCCAATCATCCTGATATCCAGAGAATTGGATAGATGGTTGAGGTTAATATGAAAGATGATCGGATGGTTTTTGAGTGATGAATATTTACAGTGTGTTCCACTAACTAGAGAACAATATCGACCATTATGAATGAAGGACATGATCTGATAGTTGTTGATCATAGAGGGGTGCATTGTATGTTTCAATCCTCGGTGGTATCAATCAACTAGTGAACATAATGAGATAAATGGTTGATATTTAGTAGAGGATACGATCTAATAGATACTAAACATCGACGTCATGTTGCATGTTTTGGTGGTATATGGGGAGATCATGTGCAACAAAGGGAATTTAAGACCGGTTTTCATGGAGGTGTTTTAGCCCAATTTTATGGAGAATCCAGGGACCTAGAGCCAACTTTTTAAACATGATTTAGTTGAGGAAAAAACCTTGAGTATATGGGCTTGATATAAACAACAAGGCCCCGACGTTTTGAAGTGTGCATGGGAAAGTTGAGAAGATGAAGAATGAGTATTTATGAGATAGTCGAACCAAGAGTTGAGAGTGGAAGTTGAGGCTCTGAGTATTTTGAGGGGGGAGATAATGAAAGAGAATAGAATGTAATTGTCTAAGGGATATAGGGAG
>SNQJ01S0199522.1:0-17073 GCA_010110895.2 Picea sitchensis | reverse complement strand
AGTAATTGAGTTTTCAAAAAATTATATATTTATAATAATAATAATAATCTATTTTTAAGGTCATCATTAAGTTATACATCAAATTGGTGTATGAGATCCTCTTGTTTGTGGGACAAGGGATTTTCTCAGCCCAAACGATTTGAATCGTAAAGTCTATGTAAGTATACATACCCTAATCCCTTCTGGATTTGAAGTACAAAAATTTAAAACATTTATAATTCAAAAAAATTATACAAAAAAATTTACAAATATAAAACATTACATAAAACAAATTACATATATATAAAATATTTATAATTAAAAATAATTATATATTTATAAATTAAATTTAATGTAGATGACACATATAATTTATAAATTAAAATAATTACATATCTATAAAATAAATTTGATTAGCCCCAAAGGTGTAGAACAATGTGATGGAGTGTACTGTTAAGGCACTCTTTTATGTTTTAAGTCATTAATTCGAAACTCTTGACTAGCCTTTTGTGACGCGTGACGAGTAGCTTTGACATGCTTGGGGTTATAGTGTAGGAGTCCAATCACACATGCTGGTATAAAAAAAAAAGATTAAACTTAACAAATTATAAACTTTAATTTAATATTTATAATATTTAAAATACATATTATCATATTTAAATAATATAAAAAATAAAAAAATTAATCATCATATTTTTTTTTATAATCATATATAGTTTGCAAATCAAAATGATTATGAAATATAGGATTTATCAAACTTAATCAATCATACATTATAAACTCTAGTGAAAAGGATAGCCAGCTTCTCTTGCAATTAATTGATGAACTTCTTTATACAAATGAAAGAAAGTAAGATCCGTGTAACGACCATGGAGGTTATGTAAGCCTTGTTAAGTGTAGTCTTCAGATGATAAGGTGGATTTAATCTGACGTAATAATTAGTTTGAAAGGATTTTATTCAAATGTTTGAATTTTGAAAAAAATAAAGTATATGTCTGCCAAGCATCACAGAAAGATAAGGCCCTGTAGGTTCCACACTACACATGAAACATTACCAGTAATAAAAAAAACAAGTGCACCATAGTCCCTGCCACACAAACCATCTAAAAGATAATATGTCGAGGTATGTATTTGAGTGGATTTATGTTACACCCAAATAACCAGCTCACAAATAACCATAAATAATGGTAATACTAACCAATACTTTCAGCAACGTCCGGGTTGGGTAAATCTGATGAACATGTTACCGCGTTGATCTCTAAAGAACTTAATTCTATTTCCACGGACTGCATTTTTGAATGTGCAATAGTCTCCCCACTCTTGGCCGAATGCCCACGACCCCGTTGCATGACGAAATGATAGGTGAAAAGTCCACCTTCTTCTATCTGCCAAATCTACGAATACATAATCCTTAATTTCATGTCTCCGCAGGCCAAAGTGTTCCATGGCGTGCCTTTGATATATGATCAACCTACGTGAATCCGCATCTGATTGTGATTTTTTTTTCTCAAACATGCGAATAAGAGACATCTTAGAGGAATCAAGAAATGAGAATAAGAGTTAATACTGAGTGGAGGGAAAGACTCAAATGCCTATTGAAATGGTAAGTTAATAATTTGTAAGCAAGTGGTCGTTTCTTTCAAATCAGTGCCAACCCTAGTTAGTTAGTTCCGGCCAACCAAGCTTGTTCGGTTCTAAGGGGTAGAACATGGAGGTAGAAGGGACTCAACTATCGATGTTTAGAACTAAACTAATAGTGCTCGCGACCATTCTGTATAGGGTGAAAAATGGTGAGCTTATTCAGCCCTTAAATGATCAGGAGAGATATATGACGCATATCTTTACCACACTCCCATTCTATTAAATATGATAAGCGATCTCTAAAGATTAGAAGCATTCTCCTTTTTCGGTATCTAGGGGAAGGGGAATAAGCGACATATTGGAGGAATCAAGAAATGCAAATAAATGTGAATAAGAGAATCGAGATGTTTATATCAAGATTTTATTTCGAAAATGTGCTTTGACTCGGTTGTTTCTTGCGTTGCTCAACACTTCAATGTTTCTTCTCAATGTGCTTCACACATTTCCACTCTTAGATATAGTGCCTTCGGATTAATGAACCCAACAAGATCTTGGCAGTAGAGCAACCGTTAGGGCGAGCTTCAAGTTGAACAATGAGACTCAAGAATCTATGATGATTAAGTTCAAGAATCTAGGAGGAAGAGTCAACGACAACAATAATGAAATGAGGCTCAAGAATCTATGATGATTAAGTTCAAGAATCTAGGAGGAAGAGTCGAAAGAAACATATTCAAGAATCTAGGAGGAAGAGTCTAAAGAAACATAAGATTAGAAAGAAACATAGGTCCATACATGATTAACACTATTTTATATTTTTAGTGAATGTTTACCTTTAGAAAGAGCACCTCAAGAGAAGCATCATTTTATATTTTTCATAAGACACATAGTGAATGTTTAGCTTTAGAGAGAGTAGAAAGAGCACTTCAAGAGAAGCATCATTTTATATTTTTCATAAATCACCTAGTCAATGTTTACCTTTAGAGAGAGCACTTCAAGAGAAGTTAGAAAGAGCACTTCAAGAGAAGGAAATAGAGTTTAGATCCCATATATTAATTTATATGAATTCATTGAGTGTTCAACATAGATTGCTTAAAGATCTACAAGTCACTCAACAATTTACGAGGAAGAGTTCAAAGAAACATAGGTCCATACATGATTAACACTACACATATCACCAATTTTTCATAAGACAAAGAGTCAATTTTTACCTTTAGAAAGATCACTTCAAACACTTCAAGGAGAAGCAAATAGAGTTTAGATGGATAAGACACATAGTGAATGTTTAGCTTTAGAAAGAGTAGAAAGAGCACTTCAAGAGAAGCATCATTTTATATTTTTCATAAAACACCTAGTCAATGTTTACCTTTAGAGAGAGCACTTCAAGAGAAGTTAGTAAGAGCACTTCAAGAGAAGGAAATAGAGTTTAGATCCCATATATTAATTTATGTGAATTCATTGAGTGTTCAACATAGATTTGTTAAAGATCTACAAGTCACTCAACAATTTACGAGGAAGAGTTCAAAGAAACATAGGTCCATACATGATTAACACTACACATATCACCAATTTTTCATAAGACAATGAGTCAATTTTTACCTTTAGAAAGATCACTTCAAACACTTCAAGGAGAAGCAAATAGAGTTTAGATGGATTATATTAGTTTATAGACTGCCTAAAGATCTACAAGCCACTCAAGAATATATGATGATTAAGTTCAAAGAAACATAGATCCATACATGATTACCACTACACATATCACCAATTTTTCATAAGACACATAATCAATTTTTACCTTTAGAAAGATCACTTCAAACACTTCAAGGAGAAGAAAATAGAGTTTAGATGGATTATATTAGTTTACAGATTGCCTAAAGATCTACAAGCCATTGATGTTAGAGGGTGAAAAGAGTTTTCCATGTCAATTAACCTTTCAGACACTATTGAATTTAACAAACAGTTGTAGAAAGACACAATTTCACAATGCAAGGAGCAAACAAGAAAACATGGAACCTTGAAAATTTATCAAATTGGGAAAGAGAAATTTACCAAGCGAGCAATTGGTTGATATTAGAATAAATCAATCAAAATTCCCCAAAACTATAAAGACAATTATTGGGACTAATAACTCTCAAGGAAGGAGGCATGATCCTAGATGATTCCAAGGTTGAACTAAGTCTATATCACTAGAGTCACACATAATAAATATTCTACGAGGTTACCTATGCACTTTGGTGATGATTGTTAAAGGATAATGTTTGTATTTGGTGAAGGAGGTGTTAGGTTGTGACAACACATACCATTGCAGTTACATTAAGAGGATATCAAAAGTTTGGCTTTCTGTGGGCCACAAATCCTTTGAAAACATGTTTTGTGGTGACCAAATCTTCATCCCCACGAAAATATGGAAAAAATTGGTACTGGTTAGAATCTGAGCAGACGATCCTATGTAGACTGAAATCTAGAAGATGTCCAAGGACGAGGTGATGACTGCGAGAAGCAGGGGCGAAGGCTAAGGCAATGACTGTGAGAAGCAAGGGCAAAGGTGGTAACAGGGGTAGGAATCCCTTGGTGATGTCACATGTCAGTGATGACGCTCCCAAATTTTTTGTGAATTTACCAAATGAAATAGTAAGTTGGAATCATAGCTCGATGCAAATGGTGATTAGGATCTTAAATCAATAATACAAAATATGGCATAAGACTAATTTTGCATAACATATCACATATGAAATTCACATATGGCATAACACATCAGATATGAAATTCAAACATTATATATTTCAACATCATATATTTTAAACATTATGATTTACGATCAATTTTAAGAACCTTATATTTTATAAATTTATGATTATAAAAAATATGTGATATATAAATTTATGATTATAAAAAATATGATTATAATTTGTTTTTTTTTTAAAAAAAGGCAGGATCCATGAGTACATCAGAAGCAAAATGTACAAATGGAAGTCGCTAGATGCCATTGTCCCGCCACATAGAAACCGGACAACGCACCCCCGCCAAATGTCACCCCGTTTCTCAAAATAACCATGTGGTTTCCTCGCTTCGCCCGCCGAGGAAACCAGACGCCGCTAGGTTGCATAGACGCCTAGATATCATAAGTTTGTTAATTAAACTATAAGCTAGAAGGCTCAGAGCCATACTAAAAACTATGCAAGAAAACATAACCAATTGCCGCCAACTCCGCTATCTCCCGCTTTTGAGCCGGTCCCCGTGATCTTCCATCCGCCGAAGGCGATGCATCGCTGTGGGGCATTGGCTTCTGATGAGTCCGATAGCACATGTCCATGCTACTGCTCAATCCGGCGCCGAAGTCATGGGTCGCCTAACGCTCAATTCGGCGATGAGACTCAGATGCAACCCCAATGGGTTGAGGGCTCTTGGTCCTGGCCGCTTCCATCACTGGGAACCTGGTCGTGGCCCTTTGGCAATTCTTTCTCCTCCTTGTGGCCCTTTGGCACTTCTTTCATCTCCTTGTGGGGTGTCTCCTCCTCGATATAACACGGCGGAGGTAATTCTTCTGAACTACCCACTTGAGGCTCGGTGTTAGCCCCACTAGAAAATGGCCATCGTGCCAGATTGAATTCTGATGGCGGGTGCCAATTTTCATGTACCGTGAAGAGCAGGTGTTCCAGGATGCTCGCATGCCGCCGAATCTCCCAATCAATGCACGCCATGTATGGTGCGCGCCCGCTGCCGTCGGCGGCTATGGCAAGGTCACCAAATTGCTGCTTTCTCTTTCTCCTGGATTTCGTTGCGTACCATGCATCTCCTCGTCGTGGGGTTCCACGCAGTCGTGGCATAGTGTGGGTCTGACGGAATTGCCACCCCTGAGTGTTGTTTCCTGTCTCTTCTGAAATTGCCACCACCTTTGAGTGCACAGCGAGGCGGCCGCGATGGTGCTGGTCTGCGAAAGCAGGAGCTACCTACGGCGTTTGATGTTTCGCTCCAACACTCCAAACAATGAGAAATAGCATGAGTCGAGCCTTCAAAACTCGCATGAGCCGAGCCTCCATGGCTAGGATGGCCGTTGTAATCGCTACCGTCTGTGATCGTGTTCGGCCCCGCCGAATGAAAGAGGGTTCGGTCAGTAAATGCAATCGCGTAAATTCATGGTGGAATGAATGGAGGGGACGCCATCCTATGGTTATATATTAATGGGGATGTCCGCCTCGCTCCCGCTGCGTCTCCTCGCCTTCACGGCGTCAAATTTATCCGGGCTTGAAGGTCTTCTCGTAGCCAATGTACATGGAAGATCTCCGATCCGGTGGGAATCCGCGGGCTCCCGGGCCAGGCGCCCTGCTCCTTCCACCGCTATTAATATTTGGCCGTGCGTGCAATCCGCCACTTTGTTGGCTTCCATGCGGACGTGAGCTGTAATGATGCCGAGTTGTGGTTGAAGAAGCTGGCTAAAATCTTCGAGTAGGAATTGGAGCCTCCAACTTGGTGAAGCTTTGTCAAGGTTGCCTCCATGTATGAGTTTAGTTGCTAGTCCTATGATGACCTGTGAATATCCCTCTAGGATTATTTGATGGTGTCCTTTCCTATGGCTGATTGGAGACCCCTTAGAAGCCCTGTTAATTCAACGACATTGTTGGTAGCCTACTGTAAACTCGCCTGCCTTAATTTGTCCCTGAGTCTTCGAAAGCACGGCCCCAAATCATGCCGATCCGATTTCCTTTGAGGCCGCATCAAAGCCATTTTGATGAAGCTGCCCGCGGGGGTCCACAGGGGCTGTTGGTGCACCGGCGGTTTTGCTTCCGCCTGTTTGTTGAAAATAGGTCGCCGCTTTTGCGTAACGCCTTGTTCCTCGTGGTCGCATTGTAGATCTTCACTGGCCCAAGATTTGCTTCCGGGATTGTTTCTCTTTGATGAGGGATTCGCATCTCCAAAGTTATCATATCGGGAAGATTGGGATCGAAAGATTCTTTTATTTCTTTCTTCCATTTGCCAGAGTGAATCGTAGGAGCCTTTATTTGTCTTTATAGGCTATCAGAATCGGCCGGTGATCCCAATTCTCGATAGTGTTGTTGATGTCGGCCATGATCTCTCGCTGGATGGCGATGGCTTGCGCCCCATAGTCCCAAATCTTTTGGTTGTAGTGGCATCCATTGAAGAGGTGCTCTTTGTTTCTTCATGATGCTGGCAGAGCACACAGATGGAGGGTCCAATGAAGCCTCTTTTTCTTAGGTTGTCCCAAGTTAAGGCTCTATTGTGCACCACGAGCCATAGGAAGGTGGAGACTTTGGGCCAAAGCTCCTTATTCCATACTTTGCTCCATATGGGTTCTTAGCTTTGTTCCTGAGAGTGTTCCTGCAGTAGATAGGATTCCTTTATGTTAAAGATGCCACCAGAATATCCCCATCCGAGGATTGTCCTGGCCCTTCTCTCGTGAGAATTTGCCCCGCTTTTGGTTTTTGATTTTGCCACTCGCAGTTGAGATTGTCCGGGACCCCGAAAGCCCATGGTGGAGTTTCCATCACGCCACTTCGCTGAAAGTGTCTTGCTCTGTCGCTTCCGTGAGATTTTATCTTAAAGCTGTTCCTATGGGACTGCAGAGATCTGATAGTTCCTCCATGGCGGCCAATGGATTGAGTTGCTGCCATGAATCTTGCCAAAACCGAGCACTTGCTCCATCTCGAATTTCCCAGTGCCATGCCCTCGGATTAGTCATATCCCGCCAAGCCGTGGTTCCAAATATGTGAGCCCCAGAATGGTGCAGAACATTATGGCTGGGATTAGTTGGTCCACTAGCGTGAGAGGTGCATATTTGTTTTCCATATCTCACTGTGCCGCCGTTGGAAATTCGGTGCCACCTCCATTCATTTGGCCCCATTACCCGATTGAGCTTTCCTGGTCTCTCTCGAGTCCCAAACCTCCCGAGATTTGGTCTTGCAAAGCCGCTTCCACCTAATGAGTGCCCATTTTGTTGGGTCGATGTCTCGCTCCGCAGAGGAATTCTCCTCAAGGTTTTGATGACAAGCATGATCTTTTTGGGTGCTGTTAAGGCTGTAAACAAGTAGGTAGGTAGTGCTTGCAGCACTGACCTGAGGAGAACTAGTCTAGAAGCAATATTGAGAGGCCTAAAGGTCCAGCTGCTCACCGCTCGAGATAGAGAGTAGGAGGTCAGCCCCTTAGAGATGCAATCGAATTGTTATCCCGGCAAGGGGACTCCGGTGATAGTCGACTGGGAGCTCCTAGATCCCCTAAGTCTAGATATGTGGATTCAAATCACAGATCTGGTGTTAAAGAAAAAGAGTTTGATTTGTCTGCATTGAGCAAAGATGAGGCTTCGTGAGAGAAGTCAAGAAGAATAACGGTTTCTGACCGCCTCTGACCGCGGGAGAATTCATTAGGAGCTTGTCGCCTACTTAATTGGTCGTGAGAGGGAGTCACCGATGTTATGCAAGGGTAGGCTCGAGGGAGCCTTCCCCGCATAACCGCTTTGATAACGCCCCTGCACTTTCTCGGCCATGAGTACAAAATGGGTGAAAGGGTAAAAGGTGATCCCCCTGTCGAATTCCTCGAGTTGGTGTGAACGGTTGGGAGGGAACACCGCTGACTAGAATGGAGAAGAAAGCAAAGGAAGTGATATTTATAATCCAGCCTTTGTCCATCCCTTTATCAAACCAAAGCAGTCGAGGACCGCCAAGGTAATCTTTTAACCGCTCTGGCCAAAGGTTTTAGAGAGAGATCGAAGTTTGGTAAGCATACCCGATTTCTAGAAGTCTTATGGATGATCTCGCGGCGCCGAGATGACGCTATCCATGATTTGTCTCCTTCAACATATCCCCGCTGCTCCTTTGAGATGACGAAAGGCATCGGCTCGAAGCCTACACAGACCTTCGCGGATGATTTTTGTAGATCATGGTGGTCAGGCTATGGGTCTCGAATCCTTGGGGTTTGTGACTGCTCTTCCTTCTGGATGAGGGGGTGAGAAAGGTGGCGCATATATCGGCAATACTCAGCCCCGGCTCGATTCTACCGCCCCCAAACTCAGATTTGATCAGTCCCAAAGAAGCAGGAAAATCAAGTGGTGGAATCCATCCCACCGGGGCTTTCCCCGGAGGTATTAGTTTTGATCAGCAGGTGACTTCTTCCATGGAAATGGGCCTTGTCAGCGTTGCATTCTGCTCCGGAGTGACCAACGATGGTATGTGCTCAGTGACCCTCTGAATGGCTTCCATTTTGTCAACATTTGGTTCCGTGAGCAGGTCCTGATAATAGCCGAGCAACTCTTCTTCAATTTTGGCATGTTCTTTGATGATGTGACCGCGACTGTCTTCTAGTTGGGTGATCCTGTTGATATGTCTCCTCTGTATCATGGCTCCTAAGTGGAAAGAATTTTAGGCTTTCTCCTCCTTTGAGCCACCGTGACTGGATTTTGTTTGCAGGATCTCCTCTTGCTTTCTTCCGCTCTCTAGTTGTTCCTCGTGATGGGCCTCTTCTTCCATGAGTTCTGTGGTTCTGACGCTCGATATGAAGGTTTTCTGGAGGTCCCCCAACCGACTTTCTAGATCCTTGATGCTTTGGAGTATATCACCGAAGCTATTCTTATTCCAATGTTTCAACCTTTGTTTAAAGTTTTTAAGCCATTGCTGGAGTTTGTACATTTTGGATCCATGGTCTATTTCTTCCTGGACCCACCGTGATTTGGCCACCGAAGTCCGTTGTAGCCAAAATTTCAAATCAAAAGGCTTGTATCTTAAAGTCAGACAGCTTAAGGGCCAATGATCCGAGCCCGTCAAGGTAGAATGAGGTCATTCGTGCAGGAGCCGTGATTCTAGAAGTTCTTCAAGAATTCAAGAAGCTGCCGGTCGGACAGCAATATGTCAAGCTGTCTCGATCTAATGGCTAGGACCAGGTGAAAGTTCATTGCTATTTTCTATATCTACCAATTTTAGATTGTCGGTGGTTCGGAACTACCATCACTGTCTAAGCTTCGGTGTCACTGCTTTTCTCCTCCAGATCATACAAAATCGCTTCCTATGATCCGCCTGTTGCAAGTAGAGTTTTGACGTCCACGCCGCAAGAAAGCCGCCTTTGTCCCGATGGTGGTTGTGGCCCGTAGACGTTGGTGATGGATCCTTCCTGAGCCGATCCAATGACCTCAAAGCAGGCTGTTATTGTGCTTCTTATTGTGAAGGGTCGATTGAGTATGATGCTGTGCGGATCCCATAGGATAGCCAGGCCCCCTAAGGCCCCTGTTGAGTCGATTGTTAAAGAGTTGCATGTTCTCCATATGCATTGGAAGATGACTTCGGCTTCCTCTCCTCAGCATTTGGTTTCCTGTAACATCAAAATGTCTGGTTTTTCTGCTATGATGCAGCCAGAGTCCGCCGCTTGGATCTACCGCTCAACTTCTCGATGTTCCAGATGACTTTCATTTTAAGAGGGGTCAGTGAGGTGCATCCTCCGAGCTTTGATCCGAATTCAGCTGATCAAATTTCCGCTTCCTTGATCACTATTACAGGCCGATTTTCACTTCTTTTGTTTTCTCGTGGGACTCTCTTCGATCTAGAGCTGAGATCCGTTGCTATGCCGAGTCGAGCCGTGGATCCCATTGATGAGTTTAGAAAGACTTTGTGGACTTTGCACAATTGTTCTTCCCGAGGGTGTGTAGATCCTTTTGGTTGAGTGCTTCCTCCAATTTTTCCGTGTCGATTCCTCGCTGTGTCCTGGCCATCAATCAAAGATTGGGGTGTCTCCTTCCCCCTTCTTCTCTCTCACCTCGTGATGGGTTTCCCCTCAAGGTGGTTAGGATCGATATTAGGGCTGCTTGTTGGCCGCTGAGCTTCCTTGTGCGGATCTGTATTTCCCATCTTCCCAAGAATCGCTCCAAGATCTCGTACGAAGTTTTGATGGCCATTTTACTGGTGTCTGGGATTGGTTTTTTTCTGGTGATTCCTCCTTCTTGTGGTGACAAAGGGTGAAGCCATCCTTCATAGGTTGCTGCTGCAGCTCTGCTGATGAGAGGGTACCTTAAATAGGTGACCGTTTCATGGCATCTCCTGCACCTGTGCTGGATGTGTCGAACGAGTCTGCGTCCACTCTCATCTTGGTATTCAAGTGTCACTGAACCAGGCAGCGCTTTAGAAATGTTCATGTAAACGCAAATCCTGGCATAAGATGTGTATCTTCTCTGCTTCGTGGCCTCCGAGGACTTTACATAAACTCTGCTGTATTGCCTACTTCATGAGGATCTCTCTTCCAACCGTAACTCCCTGCGGTAGGGAGCATAGCGATTCCATATTGTGGCTATGGTGAAATCTTTCTTGTCCCAAGCAAATTTTCCGCCATTCAAAACGTAAGAAACAACCCCTGGCTGAGTTGAAAAAATATGGTCCATTCTCAAAGATTCTGACCTTGTCCTCAAGATTGTAGAGAATGATGGTGAAGAAACCCTTGAGCCGAAAGTTGCACCTCATACCTCCTTTCTGGGGTTCCACCAATGCTTGATCCACTTATTTAGATCCCTCTCTATGGGCCAAAGGCCCAAGAACTTCCCTATGAGGGTGTGTTCTTTCATGAACTGTGTGTGTTCTCCTCACCCTAGTGGAGCCGATTAGATATCTTGGAGATTTTCAAGCTGTGGAATGCATTTACCCGGCTCCTCAAGTCCGTAATATTTGGCCGACGCTTCAGCTTCAGATCCATTTCCGCCGTGCCTTGCCTCTGGCTAGAAGTTGTTCCCTATCTCACAAGGGCTAAGGTGGGTCTTCTTGCTCGGGTTCTATTGTCATTGGTCACACATTATGTGATGAGGGGGGTTTCTCCCCTCACCCATGTCCGTATCCCTAGCCTCCATGGGTGATCTGGTTTATACCGCTGATGTCACTGTAAAGAGTTCTTGTCATGCACGCTTCTATGTCAAGGAGGGTGTTAGGGTTTCAAGATCGAGCCTCCTCTCCTCATCTCCCATTCCAGGTATGAATTAAAGAGCAAGATATCCCTACCATTCCACAAAAGAAAAAGGATATGAACGACCATGTGATTATAATTTGTTATAATGATTAGTTTTCTTTATTGTTAATAATAATAATATGTATTAAATTTATAATTATAAAAAATATGAGTATAATTTGTTATAATGATTAGTTTTTTTTAATTGCTAATAATAATAATATGTATTTTAAATATTATAAATATTAGATTGAAGTTATGATATACAAAATTTGATTAATCTTATTTTATGATTATATATTTACTTTTGAATTATAAATAATATGTAAATCAATTCACAAAGATATATATAGTAAATGATTTTCAAAAATTATATATCTATAATAATAATAATTTATTTTCTTTAAGGTCATCATTAAGTTAGACATCAAATTGGTGCATGAGACCCCTTTTGTGGACAAGGGATTTTCTCCACCCAAACGATTTGAATGGTAAAGTCTATGGAAGCATACATACCCTAATCCCTTCTGGATTTGAAGTACAAAAATTTAAAAGATTTTATAATTCAAAAATAATTATACAAAAATTACAAACATTATATAAAACAACATAAATATATAAAATATTTATAATTCAAAATAATATATATTTCAAATTAAATTTAATGTAGACACGATAATCATAAACCAAAATAATTACATATCTATAAAATAAATTTGATTAGCCCCAAAGGTGTAGAACAATGTGATGGAGTGTACTGTTAAGAAACTCTTTTATGTTTTGAGTCATTAGTTTGAAACTCTCGACTAACCTTGTGTGAAGCGTGACAAGTAGCTTTGACATGCTTGAGTTATAGTGGTAGGAGTCCAATAACACATGCTCGTATAAAAAAAAGATTAAACTTAACAAATTGCAATTTTCTATCAAGCTTATAATATTTTAAAACAAGTATATTATCATATTTTAATAATATAAAAAAATAAAAAATTTAATCATCATAATTTTTTTATAATCATATATAGTTTGTAAATCAAAATGATTATGAAATATAGGATTGATCAAACTTAATCAATCATACATTATAGACTCTAGTGAAAAGGAGTGCTACACTTCTGGTAATTAATTCAACTGAAAGATAATATGTCGAGGTATGGATTTGAGTGGATTTATGTTACACCCAAATAACCAGCTCTTAAATAACCATAAATAATGGCAATAATAACCAATACTTTCAGCAACGTCCAGTTTGGGTAAACCTGATGAACATGTCACCACGTTGATCTCTAAAAAACTTAATTCTGTTTCCACAGACTGCATTTTTAAATGTGCAATAGTCTCCCCACTCTTAGCCAAATGCCCATGACCCTGTTGCATGACGAAACGATAGGTGAAAAGTCCACCTTCTTCTATCTGCCAAATCTACTAATACATAATCCTTAATTTCATGTCTACATAGGCCAAAGTGTGCCATGGCGTGACTTTGGTATATGATCAACCTGCATGAATCCGCATATGACTGTGAAAGTTTTTTCTCAAACAACCGAATAAGAGGAATCTTAGAGGAATCAAGAAATGCGAAAAGAGTTAGTACTGAGTGGAGGGAAAGACTCAAATGCCTATTGAAATGATAAGTTAATAATTTGCAAGCAAGTGGTCATTTCTTTCAAATTAGTGCCAACCCTAGTTAGTTAGTGCCATCCAACCAAGCTTGTTCGGTTCTAAGGGGCAGAACATGGAGGTAGAAGGGACTCAACTATCGATGTTTAGAACTAAACTAATAGTGCTCACGACCTCTCTGTATAGGGTGAAAAATGGTGAGCTTATTCAACCCTTAAACGGTTGGGAGAGATATATGATGCATATCCTTACCACGCTCCCATTCTATTAAACATGATAAGCGATCTCTAAATATTAGAAGCATTCTCCTTTTCCGATATCCAGGGGAAGGGGAATAAGTGACATCTTGGAGGAATCAAGAAATGCGAAGAAATGTAAATAAGAGAATCGAGATGTTTATATCAAGATTTTATTTCAAAAATGTGCTTTGACTCACTGCTTTACGCTTTTGATTCTTCAATGTTTCTTCAATGTTCTTCACATTTCCACTCTTAGATATAGCACCTCTAGATTAATGAACCCTACAAGATCTTGACAGTAGAGCAACCCTTAGGGTGAGCTTCAAGCTGAAAAATGAGGCTCAAGAATCTATGATGATTAGGTTCAAGAATCTAGGAGGAAGAGTCAACGACAACAATAATGAAATGGGGCTCAAGAATCTAAGATGATTAAGTTCAAGAATCTAGGAGGAAGAGTTGAAAGAAACATATTCAAGAATCTAGGAGGAAGAGTCTAAAGAAACATAAGAGTAGAAATAAATATAGGTCCATACATTATTAACCCTATTTTATATTTTTAGTGAATGTTTACCTTTAGAAAGAGTAGAAAGAACACTTCAAGAGAAGCATCATTTATATTTTTCATAAAAGACATAGTCAATGTTTACCTTTAGAGAGAGCACTTTAAGACAAGTTAGAAAGAACACTTCATGAGAAGGAAATAGAGTTTAGATCCCATATATTAGTTTATATATGAATTCATTGAGTGTTCAACATAGATTGCTTAAATATCTACAAGTCACTCAACAATCTATGAGGAAGAGTTCAAAGAAACATAGCTCCATACATGATTAACACTACACATATCACCAATTTTTCATAAGACACATAGTCAATTTTTACCTTTAGAAAGATCACTTCAAAAACTTCAAGGAAAAACAAATAGTGTTTAGATGGATTATATTAGTTTATAGATTGCCTTAAGATCTACAAACCACTCAAGAATCTATGATGATTAAGTTCAAAGAAACATAGGTCCATACATGGTTACCACTACACATATCACCAATTTTTCATAAGACACAGAGTCAATTTTTACCTTTAGAAAGATCACTTCAAGCACTTCAAGGATAAGGAAATAGAGTTTAGATCGAATATATTAGGTAATATATGAATTCATTGAGTGTTCAACATATATTGCCTAAAAATCTACAAGCCATTGATGTTAGAGGGTGAAAAGAGTTTTCCATGTCAATTAACCTTTCAGACACTATTGAATTTAACAAACAGTTGTAGAAAGACACAATTTTGCAATGCAAGGAGAAAACATGAAAACATTTAACCTTGAAAATTTATCAAATTGGGAAAGAAAAATTTACCAGGCGAGCAATTGGTTGATATTAGAATAAATCAATCAAAATTACACCAAACTATAAAGACAATTATTGGGACTAATAATTCTCAAGGAAGAAGGCTTGATCCTAGATGAGTCCAGGGTTGAACTAAGTCTATATCACTAGAGTCACACATAATAAATCTTCTACGAGGTTACCTATGCACTTGGGTGATGATTGTTAAAGGATAATGTTTATATTTGGTGAAGGAGGTGTTAGGTTGTGACAACACATACCATTGCAATTACATTAAGAGGATATCTAAAGTTTGGCTTTCTGTTCACCATGAATCCTTCGAAAACATGTGTTGTGGTGACCAAATCTTCGTCCCCACGAAGATATGGAAAAAAATGGTACTAGTTAGAATCTGAGCAGACGATCCTATGCAGACTGATATCTAGAAGAGGTCCAAGGACGATGCAATGACTGTGAGAAGCACGGGCCAAGGTTGAGACGATGACTGCGAGAAGCAAGGGCCAAGGTGGTAACTGGGGTAGGAATCCCCTGGCGATGTCACATGTCAGTGATGACGCTCCCAAAAAAATTGTGAATTTACCAAATGAAATAGTAAGTTGGAATCATAGCTCAATGCAAATGGTGATTAGGATCTTAAATCAATAATACAATATATGGCATAAAATTAATGTTGCAAAGCTATCAATGTCACAATATATTTAGGACCACAATACAACATCTCATCATCCTTAAAAATCAGAATATATTTAGAACCACAATACACCATAAACCTAATCAATCCAAGCAAGAACTTATTAAACACATGTACAAATATCATTACATTAATTTATTCTTACATAATAATTTAATCAAACATCACCACTATAATTCATTATCATATTACCTATCATATCTTTAATATCCTTAAAATCTATAAAACATGCTTCAATTCATTCTTACATAATAATTAAATCAAACATAAAAATTCATTACTATATTACTCGTGGTACCTTTGATATTTCTAAAATACATATCCAAGCCTACAACTTAACATATCACATATGAAATTCAAACACTTTATATTTCCAAATATCATATATTTCTTTAAACATTATGATTTACGATCAATTTTAAGAACCTTATATTTTTATAAAATTTTATGATTATAAAAAATATGTGATTATAATTTGTTATAATGATTAGTTTTTATTTATTGTTAATATTAATAATATGTATTAAATTTATAATTATAAAATATGAGCATAATTTGTTATAATGATTAGTTTTCTTTATTGATAATAATAATAATATGTATTATAAATATTAGATTGAAGTTATGATATACTAAATTTGATTAATCTTATTTTATGATTATATATTTATTTTGAATTATAAATAATATGTAAATCAATTCACAAAGATATATATAAGTAATTGAGTTTTCAAAAAATTATATATCCATAATAATAATAATAATAATCTATTTTTGGCCCCTATACCAGTTTTTGATTTTTTAAGGAAAATCGGAGATGAGCCTCCTCCTCCTCGCAAGCCTTTGAACTTTGAGAACCAGTCCTCTGACTCCTTCTACGACATGCAGCTAAGAGAAAGCCTGACCATCCTTTACGGTTTGGTCTTTGAACTCCGTCAGGGGGTGGAGGACCTTCAATTTCGCTTGCAAGCCACAGACGAAAAGGTAGTGGTCCTTCTTCAACTTCTTTCCTCCCTTCAAGAGGCTTTCCCCTCGGACCCGGCAGGGGCGACTTCAGTGGAGGAACCCTGTGCAACTACCAATGGAGGAAACACCAAGGTGCAACGATCCATAGAGAATGGGCTGGAGCAGGCCAAGCATGAGGACATGGCCGTGGAGGTGGACACAGCACGACGACCGCTGCAGGATACTTTGACAGGTGCCGATAGAACCGCGAGCAATGTGGAAGCCGAAGTGCAATGGGCAGACCAAGTGATGTATGATGAGGAGGAACCTTGGACCGAGGACTTCCACACCACCTGGCCAGGTTATTCGCCAGATGTCTAGGCCCATAGTGGTATTTTAGGTCTTGTTGGCTTCTTTTCTTTTTAACTGGTGACCAGTCTGTCTGAGACTAATTTTCTTAGATTATTACACCACTTATGCTTGACTCCCCTGCTGGCGGGACTGGTTTCCCCTCTGTTGGGGCAGTCCAGTAATTACAGTATGGCTATTTCTGTATTTTGAGACTCTACTTTGGTTTTGGAAGGCCTTTAATATATAATACTTCTTACTTAATAATAATAATAATAATCTATTTTTAAGGTCATCATTAAGTCATACATCAAATTGGTGTATGAGACCCTCTTGTTTGTGGGACAAGGGATTTTTTCCCTCAAAGGATTTGACTGGTAAAGTATACGGAAGTATACAT
>SNQJ01S0199521.1:0-16902 GCA_010110895.2 Picea sitchensis | reverse complement strand
AGTCTCCTATATATACCAATGAGACATTTTCATTTTGAATCATCTTGTACTTGAACATTTAAGTGGTGTAAAAGGAGGTTGCCCCCTTGAAGAGGCTTATTATCTGAAATTATCTCTTTTTCAAGGAGTTGAGTACTTTTTCTGAGGTTTTTCTATGCTATATTGATAATTGGTTCATAACAACATATTGTATGGTATTAATGTACATGGTTGGCACATTGGATGGTACATGATGTGCATAGTTGATGTTTTGTTCATGATTCTCTATTCATCATTGACATATATTTTGCTTCATGATGTATGGTATGGCATGAGTTTGATGCATGGACAGGTCCAATGATTGTCATAAAAAAATCATTTGATCTATGTTCTGGTTGAGGAGTAGCATTTGTGGTAGAAGCATATTGTAGTGGTAGCATATTGTTCATATTGCAGAGAAGATAGGGGGAGACATATCCATAGGGGGAGTCATTCTTCTTCCCACCATTCCAGGAGGAGATATTTATCAGATGCAAAGATAAATACTTGAAAAAGAGACCTATACTTAGAGAAAGAACACAAAGACATAGTTCGAGGGGGAGCGATGGTCACAAGGGGAGCATGAGCTAGATATCTTTAACATTACATCAGAGTGATATCCCTTGTTCAAAAGGGGAGAGATCATTCAGAGGAAGATCAAAGGAATTCAGACAGGGGGAGTTGCTCCAAGGAGAGTTCAGGCAAGGGGAGTATCCCCAAGGGGAGAATGACCCTTTTCCATTGATGTCAAAGGGGGAGAGATAGTCACATTGATGTGATTGAGATGACTATTGATGTAGAGCAATGCCTTGTCTACATGTTGCCATCAATGATTGGTATTGACATCAATGTTGGTATTGCCATCAATGCCAAAGGGGGGGATTGTTGGATCATGTTGTCAAATTATTGATGGCAAGGGATTGATTGATGGCAAATGATTGATTGATTAATGTCAAAGGAACAATGTCTTGTCATAGCATACTAATGTAATATGTATTGTCCTTGATGGGAATGGATTGATGTCAATCATAATCATATGATGTCATGCATAAATGAAGATGGATCAATGAATTGTCATTGATATATGATGCATAGATCAAGATGGATCAATGTGGTTTCATTGATATACGATGCATAGTTGTATTGATGTAAAGATGACTCATTATTCTCTTATCATGGTTGATAAGGAGTACAAATGGATGAAATCCAAAGTGGTCCCCTTATGGTGAAATCCCTCATGGAAGATTCTTTGCGGTTGAGTTATCCTAGTAGTATGGTTATAGAACCCATGCTTAATTATGGAATAATGAGATGAAGATCAATGAATTTGTCAGTGAAACTATCGTAGAGGGATAGTGCTTGTCAATCCATTTCTGGTGGTATGTGGAATGTCACTTAACTCCTCATGATTTGAGAGTTATGGACTTACGAACTTGAAGGACCCTCATATGTTGGCTTGAAGCCCCAAAAGGTCAAAGAAGTCAAAGTGATTGCAAAGAAGAAGGATTATTTAAATAATAAAGTGAAGTGACAAAGTCAAGGAGGATTATTTAAATAATAAAGTAAATGAAGAACTTTCTAATTATGGAAAGTGGTTATAAGAAGGTTAACCCTAAAAAGAGTAAAATTGGTTAAGTGGTCAAGTGGCTATTGGATACATGGACAAGTGGCAAATTGGGCAAAGTTGGACAAGTGGCTATGTGGACAAAGTGACCTAGAATATTCTTCTAAGGAAGCTACTTGGAGAGTATAAATAAGAGGAAATTGTCTCTTGTGAAACAATCTCTCTTGAGAATGTAGTGAAGATCTATTCTGAGAGAGAGTGTGGCTGGAGGATATCATGGACGCATCAAAGTTTTTGTAAGTCTGAGATCTTGACGAAGAAAGTTTTGGATGTTCAGAAACCTTAGTTTCTGAAGGAGTACGTGAGCAACAGTGGGCCAAAGATCGTACATACACGTGCTGCAGTGAGCCAGAGCGCATACACACGCGGGTTGAAGGAGGACAAAGCACGTACAGTTGGGTCGAAGTCGTGAAGACTTGAGTGTGAGATGGTGTCGGGTTCTTGAAGTCTGAAGAATTTCCAAATATGCATTCTATGTGCTCAGATCGGCCATAAAAACTCTGGTATGGTTACATAGTTGTCTTGATAGTTGTATGGTGAATTCTTAAAGCATCCTTGGTATGGTTGTTGTGATATGGTTTTGTTGATTGATTGATATAGTGAGAAACACTCTTATGTTTTAGTACTGATATGGTTTCCATAGTATATTGGTTTCTTATGTTTGAGTAGCATTCATATTGTATGGTTGAGGAGCAGGAGAAAGTTGTTGGAGAGTATGGATATTTTGAGACTTGTTATGATTCATATTAGTCAGTGAAAGACAAAAGTGAATGTGACTGAAGGCTACATAGGATCTGAGTTTTTCATGGAGATAAAACCCTAGTTGTTTAGAAGTCACACGTAGGCTGTAGTACAGAATGGCCACGTACATACGCGAGTTGTACTATTGGTAGGGTGCATAGATACATGTGTTGCACTACTAACAGATCGCGTACATGTTGACAGATTGGTATCTGTTGAGGATTGATTCCTCTTCTCAGTTGATGTTGAGTTGTGTAAGCTGTGTATTGCATTGTAGAGATGGTGCTCTTGTGGAGTTGTACCTCTATTCAATTGTTGTTGATAACCCAAGTATTGTAGTCTGTAATAAATTTTTTTTTGTACAACATCTCATGTTCTTTGTGTTCCTTTTGGTGATGACTTATTGATGATATATGTTGCTGATGTATGTTCACATTTAACTGGTTATAAATGACAGCAAGAAGTAATGAGTAAATGGTGATTGCTAACTAAGGAGTTTTGTGAAAGGGAAGTTTAAAAGAGCACCACACTCATTCACCCCCCCTCTAAGTGTGGTTGGTGTGTCCAACAGAAACTGGGTTCAAATACTTGGGTTTTCTTCTGAAATAAAACTATTACAGGAAGGTTGACTAGTTATGGATGATAACAAAGTTTGAAAGGAAAGTTAATGCAAGGTGCAACAAATTGCTATCCAAAGCAGGAAGGTTGGTCCTAGTTCAGGTAATGTTTGAAACCATACTAGTCCATTGGATGCCCTTGGCCTAGATCCCAAAAGGGACTCTGGGGAAAATTATACAGCTTTGTTTTCGCTTCTTATGGCTAGGGGATATCAAGAGGGAAAAGTTAGTTTTATCCTCTTGGAAAAGGCTAGCCACTCCTAAATCCATATGGGGGGTGGGGTGTAATTTTTTTTCTTCTTCTTATCTAAAGCTTTGGAAACAAAAAAATGTTTGAATGCTTATTCAAGGTACATGCCTGTGGGAACAAGCAACTAAAACAAAATATTTTCCTCAAGAATCAATTGTGGATTGGATATGAAATCCTCAAGAAAATGCAAAATCTTTCCATAATTTGGAAAACAATATTGAATGCTTTTTCCTTAATTATAAATTGGTTAGTTTGGAAAATAGGGAATGGTGCACACTCTCTCATGGGTAAATACCCATGGAATAGTTTCAACAACAATCATATCCTCCCTACTCCTCTTGTTGACAATCTTCATAGATTGGGCCTCTATTATTTACATCAAGTTTCTCGTTGGGATCAAGAATCGAGGCATTATTAATGACTTTCTTGGAAAGAAGTTCGCCTAGGGGTTGATTATGTTGAATAGTGGAAAACATACACCAATGCCCTTAGAATTTCATTCTTCATCTCTTGGATCAAGGTGATTATCTTTTTATGGTCCTGTTGATGTTTGAATCTGTTAGGATCGAAACAACAACCTCATGAGGATTAAAAATCCCTCTAGTTTTTATAGAGGTAGTACTCCTCTTTAAATTCTTTAAAGATATATCTTTAAGTATATTGGGACATCAATATACAAATGGGGAATTGTAAAATAACAAATCCCAAATATTTATCACTCATGAAAATAAGAAATATACACACAAGGATTCCTGTGAAATGGACCGGGAATCTCTACTTACAACATTTGCATAAAGTAAATTAAATAACAATTTTCATAAAGTAATCAAATGATCCTGACATCCATCACAATTTTACAGGTATTTTTTATCACACTAAAAAGAAAAAGAACAGATGGCCCACAAATGAGAGAACTTTAAAAAAAGTACTTCCATTAAAATAAAAAATAGAGTTTGATAAGTTAATTTTAAATATCTCATACTCAAGAGCTCAGAGTTACAAGACACAATTAAAATTAACCTCGAAATAATTCTACGGTATTTTCTCAAAGAATATATAGCCTTTTACCGTCTAGAAAATAAGAGGCATTTGTCTATAAATAGACTGGGATTGGGGTTCCTGTGGACCATAAAATATACGTACAAGAAAAGATGAGAGAATAATGAGTAAAGCTGGAGCAACAAGACCTGGAAATAAGATAAAGGATGTAATCATAACTTGGTTATATTCTTCTCAAGAAAGACAAAATATAATTGGATGAATTCTAAAAGGGAAGAAAATGATGTGATCAATGTAGACTTACTGTGATGGAATCTCTCCCTTCGATTTATGTGTTGCTGGTGTCCTTATATTTTCCTTGATGATGGTTTCATGGCCGGTACTAACTGTTGCTTCTTGATTTTCCTCTGTAATCTTGATTAAGGCCCCTTTTAACCACTCTTCAATATAATCTTTCATTGGAGCTACATTTATTTCATGTCTATTTTTTTATATCAAATAGTATGCCCTCCAAGTCTCTTAGGTCAAATGAAAGTTGACGAAGCATATCTTCAATATATTCATTTTTTTTTGCATAGTTCACCAACCAATCCTCAATTTCAGTTTCATTATATTCAATGATACTATTCAATTTTTCAGTTGACAAACCATTTAATATTTCCACTTCCCGTTGAAATTGCTCTCTTGTCATAAATATAGAATTTAAAATTAATTTTTGGTCCTGTACTCCTCCTGTATTTCCGGCTAAGTCCATTTCAGTTAATCTTTTGTACAATCCATCCTTTTTAGTAACCACAACATCACATTCTTCCATAATTTCTTATTTGAATATGGATAACATATATATATATATATATATATATATATATATTTGTACAAAAACTGATTTTTTTTTTATATATATAAAGGGTGCGACCAAGGTCGCTTAGTACAAATGAGGATGTTGGTATAGGGGACCAACTACATAATTTTCATCAGAGGATTACTACAAAGAGTTTTTCACTGATTCTACTTGCGTGATTTAATCTTATATTCTTAAATTATCTTGTTGGGGAAGAGCTCATCTTTTTAGTTGACTTGCGAGCCTGACTTCGTGTGACCATTGGTTGTGAGGGTGCATGTGTTTTCTTCTTCTTTCCAACTTCCATCCACTCATTTGCCGATGACGGGGCATTTGAGATGCCTATGATTTTTGGATTGTCTTGAAGTGGATCTTCCTTCTTTTCCTGAACTAGACTCTCAGCTACCTTAGCTTGAACCGCTATTGCTTCAGCTTTGATAGCCTCAACTTGCTAAAGGGATGAAGTTGGGGAGATCCTGCCTAACTTTGCACGAATCTGGAGAATACAAAGCCTCTTTTTTTGCGAGATTCCTAGGTGTTTCTTGCTTCCTTTCGGGATGTTTGGTGATCTCTGGAGTGACATTGAGCTCCACTATTTCAGATTTCGAGCCATCCAAAGAAGGGGTAGGATTTGGAGAGTCCCCAATGGGGGGAGCGGAGCTAGCTTGAGCCTCCTTGATCCATTCCACGGGAGTGTCATCAGATGAAGAAACATTCTTGGATATTAGTTGATGATCAATGTGGGATCCAAACCACCAAGTTGATTTTATTTATTTTCAGGCTTTCGCAAGGTCCCTGGGACATTGGGTTGCCAAATGTCCCATGGAAAAACACGCTCGACATCATAAAGCTATTTTTTCATAATCCAACTTTTGCGTCCATGAGTAGTTATCTCTCGTTAGATTGCTTTCGGCCGAAAACCCTTTGCTGAAAGCCATTTCTACACAGATCCTAGCATACATGCATATGTTGTATTTTTCTATTTCAGGGCATCTGTAATGGAACTTGCCTAAAGCATTCCCGATGGAGCGGAGAGAAGATAAGCCCCAAAGATGTAGGGGCAAGTTTGGGAACCGAACCCAAATAGGGGCTGAAGATAATGAGTCTTTTGAAGGATCAAAAGAAGGAGTTCAGGGTTTCAGGCATAAACTAGAGCTACCCCAGAACCAGGGGCCTGAGATAAAGATCAAATCTCTATCTTCTTTAAGATCAAACTCAAAAATGAAAAAACCTCGAGCACAAGGGTGAATGAAGACATCACCTTTCAGATCTAGCACCCAGGATCTCGAAATCCAATCGTGAAGATTGACAAGCTGAGGCCAGAGGCCATTAAAATGACAGATGAGTGTCATGGAGCTAAGATGAGCTAATTTGGAAATAACGTCCTTCCTCAAAGAGATAGTAGGTGTCATAGCCTCATGCACCAAGCTTGACGCAGGGTTTAAATTCCTCTTGACAATGGCCCAGAACGAGCTGCCCTAGAAGACATCCGTAGCAGGGGGAGGTCCCTTGGAAGGACTCCCCGTCGGTCCACCAAAGGGATTGGACAAGGTGAAACCGAATCCTGGAAGAGGGCCAAGAACGCCGATGGATGGCTGAGCCTCCACTACTGAACCTGCAAAAGCCCCGCACACACAGGGCGAACGCTAACCAAAAAAGGNGGGTTAGGGTTAAACCCTGTTATAGCAAGATTTGCCTCAACATTGCTATCTTGCACATAGGGCATTTTTCCATTTCCCTATGCATATTCGTCATCCCTTTTTGATGAATCCAGAGCTAAAAATACATATTTTTCCACATATACGCGCCCTATCTACTATACAACATGTGTATACGCAGGCTGCTCCACTACAACCCGCGTCATTGAGATTTGTGCCAGAAAATACAAAAATGAAGACGGGTTTCCATGTCATGACATGAGATCTTTGAGCCTTGGCCTTCCATATACTGGAAACGTTCCGAATCGACCCTTCAGTTGCATTTTGAAGGCTATAAGAGCACAATTTCGAGCTATGGAAAAGAGGAGAAAGCATTCAACTTTGAGAGCAAAGTTACTCTGGAGAAATTACTTCATATTGAGTCTGCATCCCTTTGTCCCTCAAGTCTGAACNGGGTTAGGGTTAAACCCTGTTATAGCAAGATTTGCCTCAACATTGCTATCTTGCACATAGGGCATTTTTCCATTTCCCTATGCATATTCGTCATCCCTTTTTGATGAATCCAGAGCTAAAAATACATATTTTTCCACATATACGCGCCCTATCTACTATACAACATGTGTATACGCAGGCTGCTCCACTACAACCCGCGTCATTGAGATTTGTGCCAGAAAATACAAAAATGAAGACGGGTTTCCATGTCATGACATGAGATCTTTGAGCCTTGGCCTTCCATATACTGGAAACGTTCCGAATCGACCCTTCAGTTGCATTTTGAAGGCTATAAGAGCACAATTTCGAGCTATGGAAAAGAGGAGAAAGCATTCAACTTTGAGAGCAAAGTTACTCTGGAGAAATTACTTCATATTGAGTCTGCATCCCTTTGTCCCTCAAGTCTGAACACAAAGTTCAACCCCCAAGCTATTTCCCTATTGTTGAGAGAACCTCATTGTCTCTTTTCTATGAGCTTGCCTTTGGTGGAGGCCCAGTTGGAAGGAACTTGGTTTCTTGGTTTCAAACCGTGCCGATACAGAAGTCTTTAATGTTTTTGCTTCTACTGATAATTTATTAATAGAAATACTCCTTTACCGTCCAATTGGTATTGTGCAAATATATGATTATTATCCATGGGCATATTTGTAATGTTTATTAATGGATTATGCTATCTAATGTGATAACCCCTTTATATTATCATTATATACTTGCTCTGCTTGTTTGTTGAGAACTTGTTGCAGGTACAAAGTTTTGGGTCAAAGTACTCAACAATGGAACATCATCAAACGTTGGAATGAGGTAGGCTTCTTTCTTATCTTGCTTGCATATTAGTTTAAATAGCATATGTTGGAATTGAGTAGATTTTTGCAGTCATACCTGTCTATTGTGGTTTACCTTGGCCATAGAGAGTTTTTCCCTTGTAACAGAATTGGCGACTCCACTGGGGAGAGATCTTCTTTCTAAGGGTTGAAGTACTTTTTCTCCTTGCATTGCTCTTTTTCCATTGTGTTTCTTGTCGTATCACTGCTTGACAGATTCTGTTCACTCTGTGTTTGAGTTTTCAGCCTTTTGCACTTGCCTGCCCTTGTTTTCAAGCATGTACGCGCCTTTTTCCTTGACAGTCGCGTATACACACATGATGTCTCACTGCAAGCTGCGCATATACACACTGTTTGCCTGAACAATCACATATACCACTTTTCCTTGCCTGTTTGCTTGGTTTTGTGATTGTTGGGTGGGATTTGATGATTGTTGAGCCTTCTTAGGTCTCTGTAGTGCCGATTGAGATTCTTTGGGTTGACCGGAAACCTGTTTGGAGTTGAATTTTTTGGGTGTAGTCTTTCTCATCATTTTTCATATTTTGATTTGTCCTTGAACTCTGGGCCGTTGCTTGGCTGCTTGGTATTCTGCTTGAGTCATTCCATCTATACACAATAGAATTTATATATCAGGTTGCTTTTTAGTCCATGCATTTTCTTTTTAATATATTGAAAATACAAAAAATAGGCATTTTATATTGCTTGGCATTTTTGTCTTTTGAATCCTTATCATTAGCTTAGTGCATTTAGTGAAAGATTGCATTTTACTTCTGAGTTGCAGAGTTCAAATTGAAAATTGCACTGTTTTTATACGCATATCATTCATTGAAAAGTTAAAATTAGAATTTGCATTATATTTATATTTATTTTCTTGTAGAGTCATAATATCATTAGTTTCACTTCCATACCCTTTTGAGTAATCACGACCAATAAAATTTACGCTTTAAACTAAAATTGATTAGTCACGATTTTATTTTTAGGGTGCACAAACTAGTCTAGGATTTAGTGCCTTGGAATAGGATTTTGTGAGTAAACTTCTCCAAGGCAATTAAATCAACATATGTGAGAAGTCCATTGTATAATTGGTAAGATCAGGAGGCTCCGCTCACACTAGAGTTAATCACGATGTCGGGCGAAGTTAATTGAAGGGATGAACCCCAGATACTCGCCTAGCTTCAGAGATATTTATGTGGATTTATTCATATTTGGGGATCTTGCTAGTACCCATACCTCTGTGAGAGGTGGTGCTTTCAAGGTTTCAGGGTTTTCTACCCTGCCCATACGGTAATCTAGACTTACGATTGCTCACATGTGCATCGATTATACAATGGTTTATTAGTTGCATCGGTTATCCAGACTTGACTTAGGTATCTCCTAAGTTACTCGCAGGGGTTATTCTGCTTGTACCCTAGGTCAGATAGGGGTCAGACAACACACAACCTTTATGGAAGATTACCTCTTTGGGGGGATCTGACCGACTGATTGTTAAGCCCACGAGGGCTCCTATAACTGATTCTGTTGCCTCCAAACTTTAGTAAGGAGTCTCAGGTCCCTCTTGGACGAGACATACCTTCTTTAGCAAGGGAGGATACTCACCCACTTTAGCCTGTTTGCATGCATATTGGTCGTTCGAATTTTGGTATGCTCTTTGACTACTAGTTGGCCTTAGGAGTCTTTTTTGGGTTTCATCATCATGGATAGTGGAGTTTCTTTTGCTCCCTCATTTACTGCTACCCACCCCATGATGCCTACTCATTTCATGGGGATGGATCCTTCCGCTTTTTACAATGGTATGCAGAACTACAACACTCAGTCCACACCTTGGGTCTCTAATCATTTTTCTATTGATATGCCTTCACCCGTGCAATCCTCTCCCTGGCCCGCGTATATGAATCCTAGCGTTGGATCTGGGGGCACCATAGCTCCAATGCCTACTTCTTCATTTTATATGAGTCATGTTCCCATGGGAGGTTGGAACCTTCCCCCTTATGGATCCAATGCTAGATATGCTCTTCCAGGAGCCAGTGCTTAGATGGGTGCTTATCCCACTTATTATGCCCCATCCATATATCTTTTGTCTGCCATGTCGGTTCCATCGAACACTTTTTCCATGACAATCCCTCAAGTACCTCCGGGTATTTCGTATGGGGAAAATCAATTTTACGGTTCGGGCTACCCTCTTTACGGGACCCCTTCACAAGGGGAAACATATATCATCACTCGAATAATTCTTATCCTACCTCCATCTCTTCGTAGACCTCATTGATGATTCCCTTCCAAACATATTCGGACCATTTTGGCGTAAGACACAACCTTTATGGGCAGGGACAGGGGGTACACCAGGATCCTTCATGGCCTACAATGTATCAAAACCAATCTTTCCCTGGACCTTGGCATCAAATGCCACAATCTACCACTAGCCCAGTCACTGTCAGTCGTACTGGTGCTCCATCACCAACCTCTGCCAGTCATGTCGGAGATGGGTCAACATTTTCTACAAATTATGTCGATAGCTTGCACCCAACCTCTGCCAATTATGTTGGGGGCACCATCCTATTCACTTTGAATCATAACTGTGTCACATATCCAACCTCTATTCATAATATAGGATAAGACTCTCTTACCTCTGCCAGTCATTATGAGAGCATGTCACCATCTGTTGTAATTAACGCTGGGGGCATCGAGAAGCCTAGACGTCTCAGACATAAGCCTAAATTCCTTTGCAGGACTTGTGAAGGAAGTCATCTTACATGTTTGTGTCTGGCTACTGCCAAGATACCAGAAGCATGGATCTCTCCCAAGGGCCCATCAAATTTTGAGACATCTGTGTTTTTTCCACACCTTGTCCCTCCTTCGATCGACACAGTGCTTTCTTCTCTCGACCTCACCCCCGTTGTCAAGGGTGATGTGTCCCCTATCCCTGTTGTCATGCATCCTCTTCAACCTAGAATTGAAGAGTGGGTCATACCAGTGCAATCTCTGGTCAATTCCATTCTCTGTGTAGAGAACGATACATCCTTTAGTCATGTCATAAACATTCCTAATCCTACTCCTTCTGAACGAGAGAGATTTATTCTTCCCCCGAATGCTCTCCCTCCAAGTCCTGTCGAGGTTCTCTTCAATTGGGACGACCTGATGGGGCATCCCATACCCGCACCTATGTCTTTTCCATTAAGAGAAATTATTCGAACCATCACGGAGACTATATACTCTGTTAGCACTTTCTCCTCCTCAACTTGGAGAGCTTTGGGTTTTCCCAAGGTTTTGTCAGCTATCTGTAAGATATTGACCTTCCACAGAAGACCGGTATGAGAGCCTTGGCCTCCCCCTTTACATGTTGATTAGAACAACATAATGAGTCTTAGTTAAGCTCTTTTTCGACTCATCTAAAAAATGAAAATATTTCCGAGTGATTTGTCCCTTTTACACTCATTAAATTGGATTTGAAAGGTCATGAGTCTTAGTTAAGCTCTTTTCTGACTTGTTACCAAAAATAGAAAAGATCGGTGAGTGAAATTGTCTTTTTCACACTAGTAAATTGGATTTCAAAAGACGTCTATTTGGCACAAGTTTATCTCTTTTTCACACCAAGTAGGCTAAAAGACATAAAAAATGACATTTTTTAGCGTTAAGTTGTGATTGCATCTCATACCCTCGCTTGCAGTATTGAGCCTTTAGCTGGTTATCGCTTTGTGTTATAAACCGTTGCCTAAGAAATTTTTTCATCCTCAACCAAGCAGAGCCTTGTTTATATCCTTCTTAATTTGACACCCTATACCTTGGAGGGAACATCACCTTGAGTGTCCAACACACACACTTTCTTTGTACTTGCATGAAGAAGATCCAATTCCTCTTGATAGACCAACTAGAGTCTTCAAGCTTCTGTCCAAGTAGGGTTCTTCACACAATTCTTTCACCAATTCTTCATTCAATATTGCTTAACCTTTTCCATGAGAAAAATTACAATATATAGGAGAAGGAGAGATGGTTACATGGATGAGGATGATCCCATCAAATCTGAGAAGTCAGTAAAATAACAACCATACGAATGCCAACTCATTTTCTAGAAGATTCCCTTCTAGAACCCTCGAAACCTCTTCTCCTTTCCAAGCTTAAAAACAGGTTCGCATCCTGTGTATGGAGCAAACTGCGAGAAGTTTGCAACCTAAGTGTGGGTGGCCTACGAGAATGAGGGATTCTCACACCCTAGGCCATAGGTAGCCTGCAAACTCACTTTAAAAATATGTTTTTGGAAGGAGACAAGGGCCACTTTTCTCGGGCAAAAAGTCCTTGTTGGGAGCCTGAATACACCATTGTGAAGACATGACCAGAGTGACCAAAATCATGTGTAACAGAATGCCCCCCAAAGTATGAGGCCGAAATCTGTGACAACCGAAATACTTTTTAAACTGCGTGTGTGTGTCAGAAACTAGTAGTGCACCTAATCGGAAACCTCCAAACAACCAAGCATCTGCAGAATATAATACCAGTTTTGAGGTAGGCATTCCCATTCTTAGATCACAAACTGATGACATAATGGACATAGGTAATGACCACCAATCATACACCGTGGATCCATGCCATCAAATATACTGCATAGCCACCATGACTACACTGTGGATCTATGCGATAAGACTCAAATTAAAATGACATAGCCACGTGACATACAAAGTGGATCTATGTGCCAGCAAATCATACATATTCCATCACATCCCGGATAAAAAAGATGAGACCCAGGGTCTTCAATCCTGTCACCTGAAAGTACAAATCTAACCATGTGATTACATGTGCTGAAGTCGAACATGGTAGAAACCACTTGATTACTAGTCATTGATGAAATCGTTAACAAGTGTGAGGGAAATCACCAATAATGTCAATGACTCCCAAGGTACACTAGTACAATCCACCGAATGTGAATAAATGAGTTGAGGTCGAACATTCGATGGAATCTCTTGATCAGGGTTCAATGATGAAAACCTACTGTTGAAAGCGAGGAAACCTACCATTGAGGCATGCAAGTTCCAAGGTACCAAATAATTTCTAAGTCTTGTTTCCGGATAATGAGTTGGAGTCGACGGAACAAGACTCGTCACAAGAGGGCCTTGATGTATCCCCCATCAATGACATGAAATAAGTAACAGATTTTGAAGGTGAAATAGAGTATGAATATAGATGGAAATGGACACAGGGAAGACCGACTTGGTAAGAATGGACAACTACAGATGGCCGACTCAATAGAGGTTTTGGATGAACTTATTTTGAACATATGAACGACACGACCAAGGATTTGGCAGCACTGACTCAAAGACGACTTAGGATATGACCTTGTAGCAATTCGAATGAGAGACAAATGGATTTTCCAAACCGACTTCAAATAAGGAATAGGGGGTGTCATGTTCAAGAGCGACACTTACTGCCAAAAAATATGAATACGAAAACACATCCCTTTCCCAAATTTCCCCCCACCATTTCTGGTGAGTACCTCTTTATTTTTACACAAGCTTGAGGAGGATAACATATGCTTGTTGATGTAAGCTCATCGTTCGGATGAGTCCCTCGGAGTATGTTTAACGAACCCTAGGAAGGAGTGGCTCGGTCCCATTACGGGTCTTTTGATGTTTGTGTAACGAGTCCAAAGATAGAAAAATCGAAGGTTTTTCATGATTATAGAGTCTGGAAAAACACTTAAAAGAGAACTCTCTTAATTCCTTTTTCATAAAGTAGTTTGATGAGACTTAAAAAGAGATAAATTATCACCCAACAAACGCTTTCTTCAAACACTTTAACGAGCGTGAAAAGAACAAGATTGCTCGACAATCTTTTCATGTTTAGAGAGTCTGAAAAGAGCTTAAAGAAAACTCCATGGGGTTCCTTTTTCGTATAACCTTTATGAGCCCAAAAAATGATTAAAGTGTGCTCGATTACGTTCTCATGTATTTTCGAGCGTGAGAATGAACAAAGACTAAGCTCGAGGTTTTGTCTAAAAACCATAAAAAACAGTTATGCATGCAAAAAAAAAAGAAAACATTTGTACTCTTTCGTGTGGACTTCAAAGTCGTTATATCTGCAAAAATTCACACTCATAGGGCTATTAGGTATTAGGTTTAATGGACAAAACAATATAAAAGTCAACAAAAATGGTAAAAAATAAATAAATATTGGTGAAAAGGGCTTTTACCATTTTCATTGTGATTTTGCCAAGAACTTTGCCCAAAACCCCTCTTTTTACCTCAATTTTCATTGCTCGATCGCGGGAGGCACAGGTGACCGTTTGGCGAACCGTCTCTGTCAACAAGGTAGGCTCTTGATCTCCTATCTTTTCCATGGTTTAGTTTTTATTTTCATTGGCAATTTTCAAGGTTTTGGATTTGTTTTAGGGCCAAAACTTGCGCCCGAGCGTTCTCGCAGGCTAGTCATACGGGACTTGCAAGAATGCATGATTCTCGCAGGCGACCTCAAAGGCACCTGCGAGAATCTCGCACTGTGCTAAAGGGGCACCTGCGAGGCTTGAAAAATGAAATTTCACTTTGATTTTTGCTGAATAAAAAATATGCCAAGGTTTGAAATGAGTGGCTGACTCTCTTCTTATGGTTCTTGTGCAGGCATTTGACCGTCACGATGTTGGAGTGGCGAGAAATAGAACATGAAGAGGAAGATGCCATTGCCGAGAATGATTCAGGTACCGTTGCTTCCCTCCGAGACTGTGGGCTCTTAAAATTCTTTCGGATTCTAGGCATGAGGACCCAAATCAGATTGTTGGAGTACCTGGTTCATATGTGGGACGTGGACCAGCAGTTGTTTCATGTGGGAGTCCACACCTTGACCCTAGATATTGAGGATATATACTTTCTAAAAGGGTTATCACATCGTGGGTACCACACTAGCTTGACCGATAGCCGAGGCGGCGAACTCCCTATGAGTGAGTATTGTCTCCAGTACTGTGTCCCAGAGGCATAAAGAAGCAAAGGTAAGGTGGCTATTTGGGGGGTCCAAGATTTGACCCTGCGAACCATCTTGTTCACTATAGAACGCATGGCTGGGAGTGCAGCTCCACACATGGCTCTCTAGAGCTACTTCTAATATGCCATAGAGTGCACAAAGCCATGAGTCTTCAACTTGTCTGATACAGTTCTCCGCAGTATGAAGAGGCAGTTGACAAAATGTAGGAAGGGTGACCTGAAGCAGTTCGGGTACAGATCCCTTTTGGTGTCCTTCTTTCTTGAGAGGGTTCCATTACTAAGATTACAGGTTGAGTGGGGTTTACCGGCCCCATAGGATCCGAGGATGCTGAGGTGGTGCAACCTCATGGCTCGACACGTAGCTGGGCCTATCATCAAATACAACGATTCATTCTTTGACTGGTTGCGGCCACAGATGCTGATGGTTGATGACTACGCCTACGCCAGATTGGACTTCCGAGGGGATCCAGATTTAGCCCTACCTGAGGATGCTCAGTGGGGTGACCTAGGTAAGAAGTACAGATTTTGTTCTTTTAAATGTTTTTGTGATTTTTATCATATAAAATGTTTTTATGTTTGTCCAAGAATTGATCAAAAATCTCTTTTTGATGACACAGATATGGGGCCATACTGACCTTCAGACACGTCTCCTATTCAACGACGAGGAGAGGTGGCTCTAGTGGTGCGATGGGATGCTGAAGACTATGAGGTAGTGGAACAAAACTTGGAGGGGTTGACTGCTGACATTCCGGACAGGACTATCGGAGAGATCCCTCGGCATTATCAACACCATACTGTGGGCGTGTCAGAGTCTATTGGCCGACTGGTTCGTAGGGTTTCCCAGGAAGTCGTGCGTTATCACGAGCATCACCCATGACGTTACTTTATAGAAGCTATGAGCTTCAGATTTTGAAATTTTGGTCCTTAGACATAAACTTTTTGTAAAAACTTTTGATCGTTATATACGTATATACGGCTTCTACCGGCTTATCTTGTGTTGTGTGATACATGTGATGTGATTGGTTTATAAATGGCCCAAAAGTCTGTCTAATACATAGTTAGCTAATGCATCAGTTAATGTATTTAGACATCTAGGAATATGCTGATACTCAATATAATCAAAATAATGTTCCAAGAGGCAAATTCATAAATATACCTGTAATAAAGTAGGACTTCAAATAACATAGACATTACTTAATTGTAGTACTACTAGCTGCGAATTGAGTCGTACGACCAAGTGACGGATATCGAGCGAAATAACATCAATCAATAATTCAATAACGACGCTATACTCTGCAATATTGTTGGTCGCACGGCCGAGACACACACCTTGTAGAGTGATAATTTCATTTGTAGGGGTGTAAATTGCCCAAGCAGCAGAAGCAAGGTTCTTAGTACTACGGCTAGCGCCATCAGTGAAGCCAATGTGGGGTAGCGAAGACTTCGACATCTGGAAACCAAACACAATGCAACATAAAGGCATAGACCAGATAACGAAAAGCATACTACAATAACACACAATAAGTATGATACAATAAAATAAAAGTACTCATGCATAGGTGATATTAGGCATAGGACTTCTTTAAGTACAATCCATTTCTGGGTTCACTCAAAGGGATACCGTCGTAATCTACTATCTCGTAAGCTCCTTTCTCCAAAAATCTTCTAACAATATAAGGACCTCGCCACATAGCTTCAAATTTTCCAGCTCCTAGTATATCCCGATCTTGTTTGTAAAGGAGATCCAGATCGCCTTCGGAGAAAATGCGAGGCTTGACATGTTTGTCATATTGTGTAATGTCCCCACTTTGGGACATCATCACAAGGCAGAGATTTATGATGACCAGAATAGACAGATGGGTGCTAGAGCGAGTACATGGGT
>SNQJ01S0199520.1:1091-17065 GCA_010110895.2 Picea sitchensis | reverse complement strand
CTGCACATGGCGACAAGAACTCAGCATCGTCACACAGTAATGAAGTCATTCATGGCACTGAATTAATTTCACAGCATTGCAAAAGGGTCAAAAACTATACAAAGTAACCAAAAATTGAAGGGCGCTTTACAGAAGTTGGGTGCACGCGCATATGCGCGGAACAGGAACGTACATTGCGTACACGCGCGCACGATGCGCGGTTGTTGGTGAAAAAACCCGCACACCTGCTAAACGGCGCATTTATGAAATTGGTCAGCCTCCCAACCACTTATGGATCAGCTCCCAAGTCGATTTGACTCCCAAATCTGAGTTGAATCCGCATGGTAGGCTGGTCAAAGACCTAATTAAGCCCTAAAGAGCCCCTTTTCACACCTCAAAGGAGTTACATAATCACCCAATGCTATGCTATAAAAAGCCATGAAGAAACATCATTTTCTCAAGGAATTTCATGTAATGTTATGCTGCTTAGATTGTTTTAAGGACTCACTCCTTGGAAATAACACATTAGCACCATTTCATTGAGCTATCCACCTCTACATTGAGTGGATGTGCTAGGAGTTCTTTCACCATCATTCTCATTTTCTTATTGTAAGGAGAGCAAGTTTGTGAGGGCCTCAAGAGCCTTCCATTGGAGAAATAAGGGACTCATATTCCCCTTTCTTCATTGTGCTTTGATTTCATCAATTGATCAGCCTAAAAACATTGGTGATATTGGTCTTTTTGTGTTTGTTATTTCTTTATCCATATGCTCATAGTTTTAGCTTGTTTTAATTTAATTCTTGCTTATATTTTTTTTGTTCTTTTTCTAACTCTTTCCTCTACAGCTGTCATGCTCAGCAAGACCCAACTGGGCATGTAAGCACCCTTTATTTTCTCACCAAGTGACGAATTGGGTGCAAACATGTACTACCAACTTTATAGATGGGATATGGCATTCTATTGGCAAGACTACTTCCATCTCGTAAACAACTTGAAAAGGTGAGAAATCGGTGGCAGTCTTTACAGACATTCGGTAGGCCCATATTTCCGAGTACAACATCAAATGCCAATTTGATTTGGAAAAATTGATTATTCATTGTAGAATAGTCTTGAGGGACTTATTCATGGCCTCCACCTGACCATTCGCTTGTGGGTAGTAGGGTGATGAATGCTCTTGCCTCAACCCAAGCTTTGATGTTAACTTGGACATCATTTTATTCAGAAAGTGACTGCCATGATCAGTGACAATCTCCTTCAAGATACTGAACCTTGCTATTTTCTAGTTAAAAATAAAGAAAGTTGTTGTCTCCCCATCATTATTAAATGTCGGCATAGCTTCGACCCACTTTGTGAAGTAGTCTACTTCTACGATAATATAATGATGCCCCCTGGCTGAGGCCGGGTGGAATGTAGTAAAATCAATCCTCCACTTGGTGAAGGGACAAACAGTGATGATGGGAAACATGGGAGTGGGGTGTGCCCTCATCTTTTGAGAGAATATATAGCATGGGTGGCACTTCTTGATCAATTCAACACAATACTTGATTAATGTCAACCAAAAGTAATCAACTCAAAGAATATTTTGGGTTGTTTCCAACCCATACAAATGACCACCACATGCTCCAGTGTGGCAGTCATTAAGAACGAGTTTTTCTTCTTCGTGAATGAGGCACCGGCGAAGGATGCAATTCACACCTTGACAATACAGAGTGCCATCGAGTATGAGATAGTTTCGTGCCTGATGGCATATATGTCGACACTCATAGTGAGAAGCATAGGTAAGGAAATTCAAAGTCTAGAGATATACTAGTATATCTCCATACCAGGGGTCTGAAGATGAAATCAAAAAAAGATCTCCTTTAATTGACGATTCTTCAGGTGTAATATCACCTGATTCGACCGTAAGTTCCGAGATAAGTTCTGCAAAGACCAGTGACTTTTTGGATTTCACAGAAACAAAATCCAAGTCAAATTCTTGGAGGATAACAATCCATCTACTGATTTTTTTGTCGATGACATATTGTGTCAACATGTATTGAAACAGATTCACAACGGCAATGATGGTGGTCTTACAAAGTAGAATATAATGACGGAACTGTTGGACAGCATGCACTACCGCCAACGCAAGATTTTCAACATGAGATTAGTTGAGTTCTTGTCCAACCAGGCCTCGACTCAGGTAATAAATCACATGATCTTCAAGAAGATCATCTTATTGAACCAAGACCATATCAATGGTCGACTCTGTGGTGGCCAAGTACAATAAGAAATATTTATTATAATTGGAAGGCCAGAGCAGAGGGGCGGACATAAGGGCGTGTTTCAATGCTTTGAAAGAGATATGAGGGCTTTGTCCCAATATAAAGTGACTCCCTTATTCAGTAAATGCATGAACCCTTTAGTGATTTTGGCATATTTTGCGATAAAACGCTGAAAAAAGTTCTCTTTACCCTGTAAACTTTAAAGCTGAGGGACTGTGCATGGGGGAGGCAATTGAACTATCACCTCAACCTTTATAGGATCGACCATGATCCCTGTTCTTGAAACTATGAAACCTAGAAAATGACCTGACATCATGCAAAAACTGCATTTGTTTGGATTCAAGCGAAACTGATAGTAGCGACATCGCTCAAAGATTAGTTGGAGGTGCATGGGATGATCAGCTCTCTTACGAGATCATGATGTTAAATCATCGAGATAAGCCCCAACTATATGTCTAAGTTCATGGAAAGAAAAAGACATGGCCCACTAAAAAGTGGCTCCATCATTCTTCAGGCCAAAAGGCATCTTACGATAAGCAAATGTGCCCCATGGACAGATAAAAGTTGTTTTATGTTGGTATTTGGGTTTGATCTGAATCTGGTTATATCCTGAAAAACCATCCATGAAAGAAAAGACCTCACATCCTACACATTCATCGACAATCTAATCAATGAATGGGGTGGGGAAATTATCCTTTGGACAGGCCTTGTTCAAATCATGAAATTTCATACACATGAGAATTGTACCCTGTGTTTTGTTGACCGGAACAAGATTTGACACCCATTGACTCAATTGAACGGGGTATATGAAACCATCTTTCATTAGTTTCTCTACTTCAGCCTTAATAGCTGCCTCTTTCCGAGGATTCATTGGATGAAGCTTCTGTCGGACCGTCTTGACATCGGGATAAGTCGTTATCTCATGTTCGATGATTCTTAGATCAATGCCTAGCATTTCCTATTAAGACCAGGCAAAAATGTCACGAAATTCCTTAAATAAATCTGTATAGATATAAATATACTCATGACAGTAGTCCGCTCCAACGAAGACATTCTCCATGATGTCAAGGGTTCTAGAGATGTCAATAGGTATCATTTTAGCGATGGTTTCCATATTACCCTAGGCATAAACTGCGTGCATAGCCAGAGGATTAATAAGACAAGACCTGTCTCCAATCATAGTCAACACACATTCTCCTGCCTCTATTCTTATTAACTCTTGGAGGAAATAAGATATGTGATGGATATCATCACAGGGTCTATATAGACCAGTCAATGCCTCTATAATCGCCTCATCAGAGGGCAAGACCAAGTCTAAATAATCAGTAGTGGCGAGGGAACCTTGATCACAGATAAGCTCAAGAACTAGATCTAACTCCTATGCGGGAGTCGGATCGGGGTCGGTCAAAGCTTGTTGGACAATACTGTATGAAAATTATGTCGCGAACAAGGGCATGGCCATGCCAGTATTCCCTGTCCCTTCCATCGAAACCAATGGGGAAGGAAGATTCCATGGATCGTTAAAGTAAGTCGTACAGAATGATGACACTTGAAAATTTTCAGCCCTAGGTCGGTCAGGGATAGTCGATATGAGCTTGACATTGTCGGAAGGAAATGGTTAATCGAAAGTAACATTGAGAGGTGGGCACAAACCAACCCCCATGTTGACGATGTCAAGTTGAGGGTTATCAATCATCGGGATCGTGGATGCCCCCGATGAAGAGTCAGGTCGGGAGAAGGATAATTGGTCAATGGTTACGATTCGACCCTCGTGTGGAAACAATAAGAGTCGAAAAATTGTGGCAACCATTGCATGCATTGCACAGGTACAACTCCTTCCTAACAATAAGTTGTAGTCAAGAGGTGCATCGACCACTTCAACTTTGACGCACATGATCCTCCCTCCTAACTGAACGGGGAAAGAAGGAATGGTTCCATGTGGTCTGAAAGAATGATCGTCGAAAGCAGTAAGAACAGTAGGTGATGGAGACAAAATAGGTTGTCCAATGGCCTTCCAACACGCCAACTACATCATGCATTTCAAGGCACCCTCATCAACCACCGTACAGAAAATGTTTTGAGTAAAATATTTTGTGGGGTGAGCCACTACTATATGAAATGTGGCATGGTAAGGGAGATGAGGTTTCAAGTCGGTCATATCAAGCATGATCGTTCTTGGATTACAAGTCTCAACATATCCCAAAGTGGGAAACAGAGCCTTTCTCTGCAAAGGAAAGCTCTGGAGGACCTCCAAAGATGACATCGTGCAAAGGGTTTGGTTGGCCATTGTCTGTTGTATCGACAATTGTTGCAATTGATTTGACAGTTGATCAGTGAGATTTGCTTGTGCTGAACTAACTATACAATTGACATGTGGATAAGACTTGTGTCTGGCCTTGTCAAGGATGGACCGCGGTGCATATGGAAAAAACTCATAGAGTAAACCAAACTGAGAGTATAGCAGTTCAATCTGTTGAGCTCTCATTATCACCTCTTCCTCTGAAAACACTCCCGACGTTGCAACTTCCTTGGATAATTGGGGTACCAAAGACTTGAGGAACCACTCTAGCAGGAAATATGGTGGGATAGGTACTTTTATAAAACTCTTTTGATGCCGACATTATCGAATGTGATCCAAGATATGATCAGCCTTTGTTTGCTCAAAATTGGCCAGCAATTCAGTGTTGACATCGTATCTCACCGATAGCCAGAAATGGTTCAGGAAAACCATTTCCAAATCACTAAATCAAGAGTATATTGGGTGGTCGAGCTCGATGTACCATTTCACGGAACTCCCGATAAGAGTTCTTTGAAACAGGTGCAACTGTATGGAGTCGTCTCGCAATGATCACATGGATCTTCGTTAGGAATACCTTTGAACTTTTCAACGTCCGAGGGAAATGTCGTCGGCATGGGAGGCCAACATGGATCATGACAAATGTTGATGTTTGGACAACATCGGGAAGACATTCTCTAAAGATAATAATTAATAATATAATTATTATTGATTATTAAATTTAGTATATAATAAGTAAATGATAATAATAAATAGTTATTGATTCTTCAAGGGACACATCCTTTCATGGATGGTCACCTTATGTTCCATATATATGTAACACTCATCATTGTAATTGAATATTGATCTTATCATATCTTATATGAAGAACAACAACATGGTATCAGAGCAGGACTGGGCCTAACTCCCTAATAGGAGGGCCCGGGTAAAAAGAAAGAAAAACATTTAGAAAAAACGAGCCATTCAAATTAGGATCAAACTTATGCATTCATGTCTTGTTAATGAAATCTCCAACCCTTGTCTTCCCAAGGGAGGGCATGACTCGGAATCGTCTTCAATGTACTGCCCATTTTCGCTTCATCACATGAAATGACTATAATTGTTTTTATAGTTGGATTTCAATATTAGTTTGATTAGATGAATTGGCGCTAATTTCTTTTATAATATTTGTGGTGTGGAAGTCGTATTATATTGGAGGTGGAAAAGACCCACTGACCATGTTATTTGGTTTCAGACGAGAAACACTTGCAGCGGGATTTGGTGTAAGTTACATCCGGCAATAACATTTTTGCTATCGATTTTAAGTAAATTCTTGTGCTTGTTTAGTTTATGTACATCGTGTGGGTGAGGTACATCATTTGTGATGAGTCATTATGAATTCATCCCTCTCCTATATCCGGAAATACATTGGCATTAACATGCCAGAGAATCTTACACATAATAGATTCTCGAGATTAAGATGGGTCTATGTTAGAAAGGGGCCATACTTTATATGGGCAAAGAGCAGATAAATGAGAAATTCCTCTCCTGGCCTTGGGCATCAAAGAAGCATCAAGGCGGCTCTTAGGAGGCTGAGAAGCCATTCGATATACACAACAAGGCACCCAATTTTCTTTAATGAAAGAGGTTAGTGAGGTGGAATCTTCATGTTTTGTTAGTGTTAATCAGATCTTCATGTGTGTACATGTACCAGTGTGCATCCATGTATTGAGGAAACATGAGAGAGTTCAGATACATATCGATGAAATTGGCTTTGTAGTTGTGCAGCTGAGGTGCACTTCTCAAATTCTTCCTGAAGGAGGGAACCATTGTGATCTGGCCTGCTTCTGCATCTACTCTTTTCCAATGACCCCCCTTTTTTTGTATATCAACAGGGTGAGCCTCTCATTGCTTGCCTATGTAATTGGCTACAAATTTTGTGATTCCCAATTGCATTTCTACTTCCCCCAGATACCAAGAGTGAAGTAATGATGGTTTTATAAAACCTTGACAATGAATGTGTTGCACAAATAATGGACCTGTCTTCCTACGTATGGACAAGTGAGTTCAACAACGTTGTCTTCAGACGTATGGAAGCAGTGAGGCAGTGAGTTCAGCAAGGTTGTCTTCGTATGTATGGAAGAATTGAGGCTTCAGAGGCTACTCGGAGGATTTCATTTGATACATGGTGAAAATAAAGCAGCTAAGCTTCAGCACATAGACGAGCAAGATGGTGTAGACTTCATCTTGACATGCCTTAGATGATCAAATGAATGAATCAAGACATTGGTTTCACAAGGAAACCTCAATATGTCTTGTGAGACATTGAGTCCATGAGGGAACCTTCATATGTATTAGACATTGGTTTCATGAGGAAACCTTTTTATGTCAAATAAGGTCCATGATGACATTTTGTTTCAGAGGGAGACAGTTGAGTCAATTGATCCCATTTGATCATGTAGCTCTAGTTAATGTTTCCAGAGATATTGCAGTAGGACGGAAGATACTTGCATGGGCTCGTTAGACTCTACAAGAGGAAGAAGGACATGCAACTCCTCATGGTACCTTCTGAGAAAGAAAGAGACTTTAGGGATATGCATGCTATTCCACAGCTATTAGCCACATCATTCATTTTTTAGCCTTCTTTTTATAAGGAGGCAACTAGTCATCCAGTATGCAGAGATGTCATGATGGAGGAGTATCAATCCATAATGAAGAATGATGTGTGGGATATTGTTCTGAGATTTGAATGGAAGTCTATAGTGACTTCCAAATGGATCTACAAGATGAAACACATAGTTGATGGGAGCATCGAAAAGAACAAAATGAGATTTCTTGCTAGAATATTCTCTCAGGTGGAGCGAATAGATTATGAGGAGACATTTTCTCTTGTTGCTTGATACACTTTTATTCAGATGATTATTTCCCCTACAATATCCATGGGTTAGAGAGTACATCATATGGATGTAAAGACAACCTTTCTCAATGGAGAGATTGAGGAAGAAGTATACCTCGAGCAGCCAAATGGTTTCGTAATACATGAGGAGTCTCATGTGTGTAGGTTGAAAATGGCCTTGTATGGAAACAAGCAACCACCTTGAGATTGGTATGCAAGGATTGATGGACACCTGATGATTTTTGGGCTTCAATAAAAAAAAATTCGATCCTAGCATGCACTACAAGACTATTAATGGTGAGTCGTTAATTTTTTTCCTCTACGTTGATGTTTTATTCCTCACTGATACAGAGAGACTTATTGTTGAATGCAAGTATGCATTGGCCTCTAAGTTTGAGATGAAGGACCTTGGTATGTGTTGATGGGGATTAAATCCCTTGACTCAACAATAGGAACCAAACCCGGCATCGAGGCCCAATTAGACTCTGCAGTATTTAAGATGGAATGGTTCTCTAGATCTTGTGATCCGGCCAATTTATCGATGGGCTTTGTGTTTTCTTGTGAAGGATCTTCCTTCAGTTAGGACTGTTGTTTCTGTATTTTCTCTTGGGTGGGGCTAGTATGAGATATGCAAGCCAGTATAAACCAACTTGAATAGTACCAGGATTAAGTTTTAACTATTGAGAAGAGGTTGAGCTTGGGATAACCCGCTGCTCAAACATCCAGACAATGATTCTATGCCAAAGGGCCTAGTACTAATACATTAACCAAATGAACATCCAATCATTGTCTGAGAAACTAATTATCAAAAGAGAGCACATATGTAATAAGATAATGGAAAGAAAAATAATTCATCTACCATAACCATGAATCACATAATAACACAACGATTTATCTCCATCATGAAAGCAAAGAACATCAAGACATTGCACCAGATAACTTGACAACAAAATAAATTGCTCTTACTCATTACTACGTCATTCATTAAACATGATAGGAAGTAGTTCTTCTCCAAGTCCAATCACATTGCATCTGATGGAAATAGTTTGTCTCTGGTCCAGAAGAACTTCTAAATTCATAGCAGTCTCAAAATAATTCTCCATAGCCAAAAATAAAGAGTTCTTACAACAACCATTGACCTTGACTAATTGGTCGATGTCCTTATTTATAATATAAAATTCAACCGAAATTAATGGCTAAGTACAGTTTGAGCCAAACAAAAATCACCATGTGGCGTGATCATCCAACAATTTCTTTAATAGTCCACCCAAGATAATTCTTGAAAAGGATGACTTCTTTCGTATTCATACCAACTGATAAACAGATCTTCATAGGTTTGACCCCATGGGAATCTATGATGTTCCATTAGGGTTGCATATACTCCTCTGATATCTACTTCATGCACTCGGTACTTTACCAAACTGGCATGGTTCGATCTCTGATCAGGTGTTCTGCGAATTGTTGCACTTGCCCTGGCCTTGCATCGGTTATCTCTGTGCATTCTTTAGCCCATAGCGAGTCTTTTTCGATATGTGTCTTGAACACATCTCTCAGGTTGAAAAATTCATCAGGGGTGTCAAACTCAGGGAGACCGACATCCTTCATTACTTTATTAATTTTACCCCTGTGTTTCTGGCACTTGGCCCATTTCTCTTGGATTTCTTAGTGTGGGTCCCAGGACATCTTAGACCAGTACTCAGAAGATCTCTTCATGCGGTCGAGACTACTTTTTCCTACTAGTCGAATGCCATGTCTTTCCTTTTCTCGACCCTGCTGGACTGCCTCAATATATTTGAGTCTCTCTACCACTTGTTGTGTGTTTTCATGCCAACTCTCCATCTCCTTGCACATCGCGAGTGCCATGAGAGTGTCCTCTTGGAACTCAACTATGTTCGCGGTTAACAGGTGTCTTTCCTTCTTGAACTCGTTGTAAACTTTGTTGAACTCACCTTTTAGATACACAGCAGTCTGTGTAGTACCCTTGTAGTACTTGACCAGATGGCGCAAGTGCTCGAGCTCCTTTCGGGTGGCGGCTAATTCCTTTTCATCCCTCCTAGCTCTATCCTGGGAGGCATCAGAGAGGGATTTTCCCACATCGATCAGTTCAGACATGCGAGCATCTGCTGTGTTGATTAAGTTTTCCTCTGTGGTAACTGAGATGGAGTGATCCAAGGTGATCCTTCTCTTCTTTCCAGTCCTTTGAACGATGGCCTTTCTCTTTTGATAATAGGAGATCGCATAGATGTCTGCTACCTCGTCTACCAGCTTTGGTATATGTTGATCGCCTAATGTGAGGTTTTTTCCAAGGCTCCCAGCGGTGTATATTTGTTCAAGAGTGGGCTCTCTAAATTCTTCGCTTTGCCTCATATATTCAACCTCTACTTGTCGCTCGTCGGGGATTCAAATATTGGGCAGAATAGAGGCGTCGGGTAGAGACTTGTTACTTATTTGCTTGTCGGCCATGGGACTGTAAATTTCCTTTTGTGAAGGTTCGTCACTCGGACCTGCTTATGTTTCCTGTTCGTCGAACTCTCTTGTGTCAAGGCCACCTTCGGCTCCTATTTCCTTTTGTGAGACCCCCTTGTCTTAAACCTCTGGCTCAGGGGAAAAGGTTTTTTCGAGACCTTCTTCCTCTTGGATGTGCACCAGGGAGCCGCGAGTAGGCTCCAGACTCTCTTCGTCATTGTATGTATGTATAAGTGTGCTCAAGGGATTGGGATCTTTTGTTTCTATCGACACCCAGCCTATCTTTGGTTGAGTTGTCCCTCCTTCCGAGGGATTGATTGGCGATTTTGTGGATTCAGGGTTGCCTAGCCCATTGGTGTTATCGGGAACTGTGGAACCAGGATCGATTGACTCTGTCGGGATGCTTCAGATGGTAGTTGAAATCGCAGGTCTTATGATAAGGTACAGGTCATCCTGCATCCTCTTCATTAGTCATTGGGTTTGCTGATATAAAACCGCACCCATCTCTTGTGCAGATTGATCTTCAGGGAGATCCCTGATTTTTATCGGGGATTCATGATAAACTATCACCACCTCGATTCCCTCTTAGGGATCACCTATTTCCTTTCTAGATTCAGATGCTACAGTTCCTTCCTGAGCCCTAATAATTTCTTGAGCTGCCTGCTCCAAATATGTTGCTTGTTCTTCCAAACTCATAGCTTTGAATCTGGTCATTCGAGGATCAGCCCTTCTTGTCGCCACTTCATCCCAATACTGATCATTTTTTATGCAGATTTCATCTTCAAACCGATCATGGGCATAGGTCCAACAGGATGATACTTGTGATGCATGTTGTAAGACCAGTCCCTTGGGGTCATGCTTGCGAAATTGACCATTTTGGAATCGAAATTCTAATTGACCTAGCCTGAGTTTCTTAGCATGCGTGGTGTCTTTGACTAGGCAGAAGACAATATGAAACCCATACAGTATGAAGACCTGCTTATTGTCTTTTACTAAAGTTGCATTGTATCCTTGCAAGATGGTCTAATAACAGATCTCCCCTCACACTAGTCGGTCGGGAACATAAATGGGTAATAAGTGGGGTGCCCCTGTGGCACCAAAAACCCTAATGTAGGTTTCTTTCTCATCTAAATACCAGTGTCCAACTTTAACTATAACCTTCTTTGCTTCATCTAACAGCCTAGGGAATTCTTTCCTGAATAGCAAGAAATAAATGTGTGCAATAAATTGATTGCAGTTAACAACATAGGACTTTTTGTACCTATTTTCCCATAAGATGTTGAAATATACATGGACCGGGAGCTATGAAGAGTGCCAATTCAGTTTCATCCCAGAGAAAGTGTTCCTAGCATAGACGATGTCTAACAAATATGAAGCCATGTAGAAGGCAGGAGAATCTCCTTCCTTTGGCACCTGAGCTTGCCTTATGCAGGTGCTCAGCTGTTTGGAGATGATGGCACCCCAATTAAAGCCCATGCCTAAAATGGTGACTGTAAAATCTAGAGGCATCCAAGCCTCTGAGAATCAGGAGAAATATTTCTCCCCATGCAACCTGCAGAGTAGAGCCATGAGATATATGTATGGTTCTCTAAGATTGACCGTCGGGTACCATCCGACAGTTCAGTTCATGAATTTTTTGTCTTCTCTCCACCACGATGCCATGATTTTACTGGTATCATGTGATTCATAGAAGCTTAGAACGAAATCAGTGCTCAACTTTAGCTCGAACTCCATGAGCTTATAGTAACTCTAAACCTTTGATGGCAGGAAGACCCTGACGCATTCGTCATTATCATCATTAATCAAACATTTTTGTGCATCAGCGTGGTCAATAAGCCACTTCGGGAGCTCAATGCAAGGAAATACCGGAAACCATCTTACCACCATGTGTAGATAAGCCTTGTGAATATTTGGGAGGACCTCGTCATCGAGCTTCCTTGTATTGGGATCGCTATGCAGGGTATATTCAGGGGGTTCTTCTTTCTTGATCTTCTTGAACACTTTTTCCTAGTGAGTAAAAGTTGTCTTGGCTCCCATACTTGCCTCTGTGTCTCCAAAAGATGGGGGCTGGAAAAAGGGCTCCTTGGTGATTGTCTTAATGATGGACACTGACTTGGAAGTGAACTCTAATTGTATTTCAACTGCTGGGAAGGAACCTTCTCCTACTTCTGATTCTTGTAGTTTTGGGGCTCTCAGTGATTTCCTGGTGGAGGGATTCTTTGGAGGCATTGTCCCCTGCAATTAAAAAAAATGCCCTTTAAACACATATATAGAGTAGCGTTGGGTAAGGATATATAAAATGGAACATAAGAACACCATTAGCGGATACATACCTGTAATGCTTACTAAGATAATTGTTTAATACTCACTGAACTTTGGAAGTTTCCTCCGGACTGTTAGCTTTGTTCTTTTGTTTGTTCTGAATTTCTTGTTGCGCAAAATAGGATCATACACAATGACTCGAATAGGATATAACTAGAGAGGTACTACCAATCATATCAATTAGTTAATATGAGTAATGAATGCGGATTCAAAATAAACTACTATCAGATTTTTGAAGATAAATCTTAACTGGTCGACGGCGGAGGGGCGGAGGAAGATGCATTGTATCGGCAGGTTTAACGATTCCTTTTGATTCATGTAAGAATTAGTAACTAATGTGTGATCCATGAATTAACTACTAGCTTTGAATGTGGTGTACCTGACACATTTAGGGGTTTAAATGTCTCGTCACGTCACATCACTCCGGTGTAGAAATCAGGGATCGGCTACTATCTGAGTGTATACTTATATTGATATCCTCTTGATAAAACTTTCGATGTCAATGATATTGGGCATGGTGATCAGGGAAATTTCAAGTACGCATCTTCTTGACAGGTCCTCATCTTCATGAGCCTTCATCATTGAAAATGTTTCGGGTGTCGGCGGTCGGCGATGTCACTCCTCTTTTTTGTGCGACGCTTATTGTTACACCTTTCTGTCGAAGCCAAATGGATCAATCTTTGAAAAGATCCTTCCCGAGGCTTATTCATAGAAAATAAAGGCTTTCACCGGTCAACGCCAATAAAGGTCGGCAGTCGGCTACTTTGACTTCTCAAATGGTTTTCCCCACCTTTAACTTTTACCGATGTCGAACTTCTTAAGCGAGTCGGGGAAAATTCTGGGTCGTCGATTCCTTGAGTAGTTGTTAAGTCCTTTTTAGAGTTAAGATGACTCTTTGTTGTATGTTCAAGTAATATTTAATTAATTCAATCATGAAACATATAAGATAAGCGAAGGTATCAGTTTCATACTATCGTGAAAGTAGTCAATGAAAAAGATCGAGTGGTACCCAAAAAAGGAAATGGTCATAGACTTTTTTAGGGTGTGTTGAGTGATCAACAGTATGATGCACTACTTCTCAGGACTAGAAGTGTGGCAGAGAACTGGTGAGATCTTCCCGAGTCAGGGGAAGTACACAGTTGAGATATTGAAGAAGTTTGAGATATTGAACTTGAAGCCTATGGTTACACCAATGATGACGAATCTGAAGAAACTAAGTGTGTCTTCTCTCGATTGTGATGAAATTGATCTAACTCTATATAGAAAGCTGATTGGATAATTGATGTATCTGGTTAACACCAGAAAAAATATTTGCTATGCAGTGAGTGCACTTAGCCAGTTTATAAGTTAGCTGAGATAGACACACTAGATTGTTGCAAATCATGTGTTGAGATAATTGCGAGGCACAGTTTGACATGGTCTGAGATACACTTCTAGTATTGATATGATATGGTAGGAATATATTGACTCTGATTGAGTAGGGAGCACAGTGGACAGAAAGAGCACCTTCAAGTGTTTCTTCGCTTTGGGATCTTCCATGGTTTCATGGTGTAGCAGGAAATAAACTTGTGTGGCTTTGAGCACAACAAAAGTAGAGTACATTGCATTAAGTATGACAGTTTGTGAAGTAGTGTGGCTTCACAAGCTCCTTGCAGATTTATTTGAACATGTGTTGGATTCCACCATTATTCATAATGGTAACCAAAGTTGTGTGAAGAACTCTGATAATCCAATGTTTCATGACAAATAGAACCACAATTGAGATCAAGTACCATTACATATGAGACATGGTGTAGAGGAAGGAAGTATTGGTGAAGTACCTTCCTATAGATGAGAAATTTGTTGATGTTCTTACCAAACCAAGACGAAATTCAAGCACTTTCGTGGTAGACTTGGCATGGCAGAGAATGCCTCCCTCACTGAGAGGGAGTGTTGATGTTTGTAGCTTCCTGAAAAATTCTCCAGATAGTACTACTCTGTGATAGAATTGAGTTGATTTGTGATGACACTTATCCGAGAAGGGATAAGTGGGGCACTTATCCAAGAAGGGACAAGTGGGGCACTTATCCGAGAAGGGATAAGTCTGGTTGGGCTTATAACCCAACGTCCCATGTGGATATCACATGAGGACATGTCAAGGGAGTCGACCCTTGACATCATACACTATGGGAGTTGACCCTATTGTTTCTAGAGGGTGTAGCCTCTAGAAGTCCACATGGAGTGCCATGTGTGACAAACTTTCTCTAGATCATATTCCTTTATGAATTGAGTTGAGTTGATCTATGAGGACACTTATTCAAGAAGGGATAAGTGGAACACTTATTTGAGAAGGAATAAGTGCATTCAGGCTTATAGCCCATCATCCCATGTAGAGAGAACATGAGGACATGTCAAGGGAGTTGACTCTTGATGTCTCACACTATGGGGAGTTGACCCGAATTGTTCCTAGACGGAGTAGCCTCTAGAAGTCCACATGGGAGTGCCATGTGTGACAAACCTTTTTCTACTATGGTGGTTGTGTACCACTAGTGGAGACTGCGAGTCTCTGGACATTATTTTGTACTACTATGGAAAGATACCTCCCTAGCTAAGAGGGAGTGTTAATGTTTCAACATCAGGCAAAACTTCTCATAGATTGGGTTACAGACTAAGGGAGATAGAATACATTTATCATATATGTGCACTTGTGGTAAATGGGCCTAGACATAGTCCTTCCTTGATCATGACAAGGAATAATATGGACTTGAGGTGCTTGAAGTGATTTCCAATGTCAGTTAGTATCAAGTCAACATTCACTCATAGGTGTGTGCCTGTGGTGAAATATTTTGGTGTGTACTTTGTCCTAGTCATGGTGACTTGACAAGTACTGATAAAGACACAATATTCTATATGATATTACATGCAGAACAAAAGTGATCCTAATCTTAGAGAGAGTTAATTGGCTCAGAGGGAGAGTCGCAGAAGGAGTTTCTCCTTGGTTCAAGTGGGAGAGTGATGTCTCCCAAGACTAATAGACAAGTGTCATGAGTATAGGGTGAAGTTTGTATACTTCAAAGAAAAGAGTGGCATGTTGCAGAATGTCTCCCTCGTTGAGAGGGAGTGTTGATGTTTGGAAAATATTGGGAAGACATTCTCTAAAGATAATAATTAATAATATAATTATCGATTAAGATTGGTTGTCATTGATGTCAACCCTTGAAGAAATACCCACGACACAAAGGTTTGGGTAATGGACCCAATATTGTTTGACGTAAAGATGACTCATTATTTTCATGTCATGGTTGATAAGAAGTAAATATGGATGAACTCCAAAGTGGTCCCCTTATGGTGAAATCCCTCACGGGAAGACGCTTTGTGGAGTAAGAGAACCCATGCTTAATTGTGAAATAATGAGATGAAGGACAATGAATTTTTTAGGTAAACTATCCTAGATGGATAGTTCTTGTCATTCCATTTCTGGTAGTATGTGGAACATCACATAAATCCTCACGGTTAGAGAGTTATGGCCATGAGAAGTTGGAGACCCCAGGTTTGAGTAATGGACCCAAGTTTGTTTGATGGATAACGGTATGAGTTATGGTATATTTTCAGATAATACTATTCTATATGGATAGTACATGTCATTCCATTTATGTTGGTATGTGGAACGTCACATAAATCCTCACGGTTTGAGAGTTATGGCCTTACGAAGTTGGAGGACCCTCATATGTCATCTAGAAGCCCCAAAAGGTCAAAGTAGTCAAAGTGGTTTAAGAGATTTTAAAAGGTAAATAAT